>KE157984.1:22829-42822 GCA_000411055.1 Leavenworthia alabamica
TGGGAGAAGTGGGACTGGTGACATGAGTTTTTATCTATAATAAAGAATAACTAACTACTGTTAATTTCTTTTACTATTTTTACTGCTGTAACTAGAGGGACCTTTAGGTCAAGTGGTGAGACTATATAAGTAGTAATGTGGGAGAGGATCAGGTCATCTTTGGATCATTTGAGAAAAGCTTAGGCTATGGGGAGTGGGAGGAGCTTCATTAACAAAATCCTCAAGGTTTCTTTGTAATTCAACTTCTATTAATCAGTATAATCAAGTTTTACTATCAAAAGCGTAACAATCTACAACATCAAAAGTGAGACACAAGCAGCTACAACATACCTGGATATGAAGTCCCACCCACGCCTTCTCTAAACTGGATGCAAGGTCTTCAGCAGCAACAAATCCTTCTGAAAAGTAGAAGGGATGAAAAAAAAAACTTTAAAATGTTTGCTTGACTCTAACGTGTAAATACACTATCTAAAATTACATACAGTTACCATTTTTCCAAACTTGTGTGCCACTGAATCCAATGGCAGCTATACAAGGAACAGACGAATACGGGTCTAGAAACTGATGTAAGGATCTCTTTTCTTTCCCAATTGTTGCCTCAAGAAAATAACTTGCATGCACATATGCCAGCTATAGAAAAAAACTTATTGCAAACCTACAAGGCAGATTCTACAGAATGTATGTTGAAACACAGCATTATCTATAAAATCCAGATAAACAGATTTTGAGATTTACAACTAGATCAGCTTCCTAAAGTTCTCTTATGAAAAAAGAAAGGATACATATTGCAGAGAAGTTTGTGGCGTCAACACTTCCAGCTTGGATATGCACTAAAACACAATACTTGGACAGCGACTCTGCAACCTTTACTAGGAAAACATACAACAATATTATGAACAAAGAAAGCCTTGTCTGCATTTTCAATGTAACTGAGGAGGATGCGTAATGTACAACAAGAGAAACCTACCGATGCATCAGTCCATGTCAATGTGTTCAACTTATCCGAATCTTCATCCTCTCCTAAGAAGTTGGAAAGCAAATTCATTATAATAAGTATAAGAGATCAATCGAGCTCACAGTATGATTATGATCCTCATTCAATGTTGAAACTTATTATAAAAAAAGTCATATTCATGGATGGATCAAAGCTCATATTCAAATGAGATCACAACACTATACCAACTCATATTCGAATTTCAACAAGAATTTACCAATTAAATAAAAGGAATGGGAAAAAACAATATTTACCAGAGATGTATACAACAAAAAGTTTCTTCTGCCCTTTGGCTTCAAATATAGCTTCTGGAACAGAACCCTTAAACGTCAGAGAAGAGAGAGCTTCCATCTGTTAATCAAAACAAGCACACTAAAAAAAAGTTACTGGAGATCAATCAGAAACCTTGAGATCCCTAAATTCAGTGAAATTAACCCTAACTGGATCCGATCAACACAACGCCCTATCAAATCCAAGGATCAATCAAAATTCAACCACCAGAAATCTTATCCAGAGAAACTATAATCGCAGTTGAAGAAGCTACGCGTTAGATCAGACGCTGTTAAGACTCTCCAACTCGGAAGTCTTCGTAGCAGACGACTAAACGCCACCGTCACGATAACGGCGTCTACACGTTTATTATTAAATTTTCTCGGAGTCCATTAGTTACTTCAAAACATTTAAATGTTCCATTAACTTTCAAATTGTTCATTTTAACCCGAACCAGGTTAAACCAATAAATCTCTCAACAAAATTTTATAGCAGTGTAACAACTGAGTTTTATTTAACTGAATTGTCAACAATTAGTAATGATCCATGATCAAAACCACTATTTTCGTCTGGATACAATGTTCCATTCCATCTCATTTGATTAGTTATAGCTTTAACTTTGATAAGAACATCTAAACGATCCCGTATTATAACTGCTCCTTCTGGTCTAAGAACCCTCTGCATCTCCAAGAGTATATCAACTATGTCACATCTATCACAAGAAACCAGAAACCAGAAACCAAAAACCAAACAAACCGTTACACATTTATTACAAACTATAAATCAAAGTTCTCAAGTTACATAGAGAGACAGAGAGATCTTACTTGTCCAAGTACAAACTAAAAACACTATTGGCATGAATCAGATCATAGGTTCGAGGGTATGTAGAGAAAGCTTCACACCTATGAAAACAGTAAAAAAAGGTATAAGAGAGTTTGAATTAGATAATATTAGAAACGTTTTGATTGTTTTACCAGTTCATGTAAGTTCCAATGAGACCACGATCATATACAACACCGAGGGTATTTGGTTTAAGATCAAATGGAACCACATTCATAACCCACATTGGATATTTCATCAAAGCTGCAGCAAAACCTCCCAAACCAGCATTCATATCAATGATGTTTCTATATTTTCCATTGCTGAGAAACTTTAACTTGGTTTCATAGTACAAAACTCTTCTTTGCCACTGGTTAGTGTCAGCTTTGAAGTTGGCAATAGTTTCTCCCTGTATTGACCCGGTTTTGATTCGTTGAGGTACATGATTCAGTCTCTCAGGCCAGTTTCTAAAAACAGTCTTGTGTGTCTCATTGACATCTTGAAGAGGAGTGATGCATGGCTCCATCTCTTTGTACCTATTGTTAAAAAAAAAGATGTAACCAAATCAAGCGTAAGCTTCTGTAGGAAATTAGATTTGAGAAAAGTAAAATTACCACGCAGCGTCAGGGTCACTAGAAGAAGAACAAAATCTTGGAAACTTAAGAGCTTGTAGTCTTTGTCTACACTGCAAATGATTAGGAGGCTTTCTCCAAATGACAACTGGGTAGCTTTCAGCAATCTTCTCCCAACAAAGTCTTCTAAAAACATCATTTAGTTGCTCCATCTGGTTCTGTAACTCTTTGGAGTCTGTCTTCTGGTTTTTGGATTTAACTCTTGATGTTACAGGTGGCCCAGACAACAACCAATATCCCTCAGGACGTAGAACACGATCCACCTCCATCAAGTAAAGCCCATCTGAATGAAATGTTATCTCTCTTTCAGTATCAGAAGCAGAGCGAATCAAGCAAAACAAGTTTATTCATATACACACATTACCATAAGCAGTCCAATTAACGAGGCATCTAGAACAATGAACCATGTCGAATGACCTTGATGGGTAAGGCAGCTTATAAGTGCTTAGAACACCAAGCATAGCAGGGAGTCCACGTTCTAATGCAAACTGAACTTGAGCCTCGTGTATATCCCTTGGTGCAATGGACATTGTCAAGATGTTATAGTTCAACAGAAAGGCTCCAAAACTCGCTACCTGACATTTCGAGTTCAACAAAAATAACACATGATCCAAAAGCACTAATACTGCAGTAATATAACAAGATTAATCAAGTTCTGGTATCTATTTATTCATGTAACTGAACTCACTCCACAACCAATATCTAGAACAGTTCTGATACTCCCAGAAGTCAATGGCAAAATCTTCAGAATCACATCAACATAGTCCTTCACACCACCGGGAAAAGAAGTTCCACCTCCGGGGAAAACAAAACGGTCTCCTTCAAGCCTAACCCAATTCTGAGTCTTTTTTAACTCAGCCAGTCTCTTAAAAGGAACGTTCTTGAACCAAGTATAGGTTCTACTATCAGGCCAAGTAAAAGGCGTTTTGTAGCCAGAGGGCTTTGGTACTAAACATCTGAACTTCTCTTGGGCTATGTTAGGACAGTGCCTCTCTCTCCGATAGTGTCTCTCAATGCTGTACTGTCGTGCTGTTGATGGATCGTGGCAGGGCAAGTAGTTGGTGAAGTTCTTGGGACAGAGTTGAAAGTAAGATGATGATGATGATGATGATGATGATATTGATGATAATGGCGGTGGTGGTGATGATGGTGATCTGTTTTCTGAAGTTTCTGGAATAGAGACGTAACGGGAAATGGAAGGTACATGAAGCTGTGGAGGATGGTGAGAATATTGGGAAGAGAAGGTGACGGTTCTAATAGTGGTGAGGATGTAATAGAGAGAAAAGAACAAGACTGGAGTGAAGAAGAAGAAGAACAGACGCTTAGGACAAGACTTTGGTAAGTACTGTTGTACTTGATTCATCCTTTTTTTGTCTAGACTTCTGCAATTAGGTTTCAAGATTTTTCAGAGCTGCAAAGAGAGAGAGAAAGAGAGATGACAGTGATGTGAAGTATAAGTATTACATTAGTTAATTAGTCAGACTCACCTCTTTTTCTGAGATGGAACCTTCAACTGTACTTCTATCTTAATTACTGGCCCCTCTCCAAATAGATTTCTATTAAACTCATTAAATATAACAAAACTTTTGTAAAATAATATATTTACATTGGAGTAAACATATATATATCAAAAAAGATTATTAAATATGTAAAATGTTGACTACATAAAGACAATTTAAAAGCAAAATCTTGTGAGACACTAGGATGACCAATGCTTTCTACTTCGAGCAAAGACAGAAGACAAGAGCCTCGATTTAGCATCAACGTTGAACAATATTGTCTCTTGAAGTAAACTTGTCCCCATGCAAAGTAATTTTCCAGCAGTCGAGTTGGATGATGAAGACAGAGATCTTCTTGGGTACAACTACATCAGATTGATTACAATAACTAAGTTATTAAGCTTTGAGAGGCTTGGGAAGAGAAAGATTTTAGCATTTATCAAAAATATATTGGTGAAAAAGTTTCCAGATACCTCGAAATTTATCATCTCTTGTGATTATTCCAAATGTTTCAGATGTCTCGCGCACCATTATGCCATGTACACTAGTGAATGATACTATCTTGCATTCAGCAACTGTCACAAGTAAAAACAGCTCCGATTAGAAAGAACAAATTACAATAAAAAAAAAAGATATTGCTTGGAGAGTTCATGGACTAGTTCTAAGGTGTGATTAAGTGTGCAGAGAAGTTGATTTTTGAAAATGAGAGCCATAAGATGTATCCTAATATTACAGATTTGTGAAAGAATGTAGGATTACCAAACATGAAAGCACCGTGGAGATCTGCTGTCAGAAGAGTTGAGGCTAACTGAATCTTCCTGCAAAAAGTATATACACACTTCAATTTCGTCTTTATAAAAGGCACATAGTTTGAATTAGTATTTCCGTAATCAGATAAGTAGCTTACCCGGTCACCTTGATGAGTTGCATCATGTAACTTTCCCACATACTATGCATTGGCTTAAACAAATCAAACCTGAAAAAACACTTAAAAGTCTGATAAGAATACCAAATTAACAGATTCAGATGCACAGGTTGAGCCAGTTCAATCTCCATGACAGCCAAAAAGAAAAACTCACTTTTGAAGATCTTTAGGCAAATGTAAAGCACCAGATTTCTTAAGTCGCTTCATAGACATACGGCTTTTAGAACGTTTTGAATTCTTCTGTGATGCCTTTTTAGAACCAGAGGCTGAAGGACGTGACTGTGCAAAATTATCAAGGAGGATATAGTTGTCCAGCTTCACACTTTTATTACCTTGCAAATATTTCTGAGCAGAGTCACCACTTCGAAGAAGATTATTCAAAACCTTGTCGACTATAGTTCCCTTCGAACTAGAAAACTGAATTTAGAAGAAAAAAAACACCTTGAGCAACCAACCATATCTTAAATCATAAAGGAAGAAGACAATGGCTAACTCGTTGCATGAATATAAATTTACCTTAACATTTGTTGCCAGCAAATTCTCATCAACGGGATGTGACAATCTTTTATATGCAACAGAATCATCATCCTTGGGATCTACAAAACCAAATCACTATCACAATCGTAACTCAATAAAGAGTTTATAGTGGAAAAGATGCTTCCTTTATAGTCAACCATCAAACCTTTTTTAATTGATGTCTTTGAGGGAGTAGGCAATGAAGAATCAGCTTGAAGTGGTTGTTTTGAAGAGACATCAACATCAGAAGTTACCTTCTTATCTTTCTCAATCTTCTGTTGTTGTTGTTGAAGAAGCTGAGCTTTAGCAACAGCAAGCCTTCGTTCCATGGCAGCCATTGCCCATCTTTTCTGATCATGCACAACCGTTTCCGTAGCCATTGCAGCTAGATAGAAACAAACCTAGTATCTCTAGCTGATTCTACACAATAAACAAATCCAAGCCAAACCCAAGCAATGAGATTGGGTTGTTTAAGAATTCAGAGACTAAACCCTTGAATACCAATCTCGAGGATTGATCTGAGAACAGACCACAAGTAGATATAAGGAGAGAGTAACGGGAGATTAGAGAGCTTGGAGAGAGAATTTTACCAGTCGGAGAAGAAGACAAATGAGTTAAGCGATGGAAACGCAAAAGACGATTGAGGGTGAAGAGAGAAGACGGCGACGGTGTAAATTCTGTTATCGGAAAAAAAGGTTTAGACTTATTGCTGCCAAATCAAAACAGCTTCTTCCTTTCCTTTTTTATTTATTTATTTTATTTACAATTTTGAATTGAGATGTTGGGCCGGTTTTACTAGGCCCAGTATGCGATTAGGTTACTGGGTGTGATTCGCTGAAGAATTGGTGAAGCGCAAAACCAAATGGGGAAACTTATACCTATCAACGAGGAAATAAGTAGGGAGGAGGAATCGTACACAAAAAATCAGAGGATCGGCGGATCACGGCAGCAGGGAATGGAGATAGTCGGCGGGTATAACTATGTGTCGTTAGGAATTTTCTTTTGTTCTGGAAATACTCAAAGTGGCGGAAATGAGTTATGAAGAGGACTTTAGGGTTGGATATATGACCCACATTTACTTCTGCTTTTGCTCAACCCGAACCGACCTAACTAAACCGGTTAAAATTCGAAATAATTTTACTAATAAGTGTTTGGACAACACTCGAAAGCTGCTGTTTCGGTTTGTCCAACTTCTCTCCCTTTTGATCAGTTTTTTTTATTTTATATTATTTTAATTTACATATTAGAAGTGTATCAATCCTCCATGGCAGCACTAAGCTTTAGCATCTCCTCTACCCCTCGATTTCTTCATAAAAAATCTAAACCAGTCCTTTTCCCTCCTGATTCCACCCTTTTAACACCACTGTTTTTCTCTTCTATCAGAGAATTATCTGCTAAACCAATCTCTGTATCTAGACGATTTCGTCTCGCCATTAACTCCACCACCACAATTTCCGATTCCTCAGGAAACGCTAAACCAACTTCACCGGCGAAGAAGCTAAGGGAGATTTTGAAATCCCCTGGTGTTCTTCAAGGTCCATGTTGCTTCGATGCTCTTACTGCCAAACTCATCGAACGAGCTAGCTTTCCTTACTGTATCACGACTGGTAAATTACTAATGTTTAAATCCATCATTCAATATTTTCTTCTGTTGTTAATTGTGTTCTTCTTTAAAGCTTTAAAGCTTCACTAAAATATAATCTGTCTATACCAATAGGATTCTCAATTTCAGCTGCTCGACTTGGTTTACCAGATAAAGGACTTATTTCTTATGGAGAAATGATTGATCAAGGTCAACAAATTACTCAATCTGTATCTATTCCAGTGATTGGAGATGGTGGCAATGGATATGGTAATGCCATGAATGTTAAAAGAACAGTCAAGGGATATATCAAAGCTGGATTTGCAGGAATCATCATCAACGATCAGGTTTGTTTCGGTGATACTAGAAGTGAGATATTAGTGGTTTCTAGAGAGGAAGCTGTGATGCGTATTAAAGCTGCGGTTGATGCACGTAAAGAGAGTGATTCTGATATTGTTATTGTAGCTCAAACTGATTCTAGACAAGCGATATCTCTAGAGGAATCACTCGTTAGGGCTAGAGCTTTTACAGATGCTGGAGCAGATGTTCTCTCTATTGATTCTCTTGTTTCTAGAGAAGAGATGAAATCATTCTGCAATGTCTATCCACTAGTTCCTAAACTGGTAACTTCACTTTGCGCTGGAAATGGACTCTTCTCTATCTTGAATTCTCGATCTATATAACAAAGTACAAACGAAAGATATCAAGATTGATTCGTGCTCTCGTTGTGTAGGCTAGTATGCTTGAAACTGGAGGGAAAATTCCGATAGTAAACCCTCTTGAGCTAGAAGAGATTGGATATAAGTTAGTGGCATATCCAATTTCTTTGATTGGAGTATCAATTCAAGCAATGCAGGTGATAATCTTTTTGCTAATAATTGTGAGCCAAGAGACTTTAAAAACTATATGGAACGCTTACAGGACGCTCTAGTGGCGATCAAGGGTGGTCGAATTCCTCCACCGGGAAGCATGCTGTCCTTGGAAGAAATTGAAGAGATTCTTGGTTTTGACACATACCATGAGGAAGCTAAGCAGTATGCTACCTCAGGGCCCGCTACCTCATCATCAGATAGAGGTGAGACATGAAAGTTTTCAGTTGAATTATCTTTGGGAGATATCTAAATAACTCAATCTGTTTTCTTCCCTGTTTAAGCATCGAGCAGTAGTAGCAACTATAGTAATCAACGGGTGACTCAAGATGATCCAGAACAGAGAGAAGATCCTATTGTTGAAGTCATGACACCAGAGGTTTACATTGAACCAAGAAACCCCTTTTCACGGATCTGGTCACGATCTCTGAGGATCAAAATCATTGGACGTGATGGGTATGAGAAACTTGATGTCAGAATTCCCGTAAGTCTTTACTTTCATGTCTCATTTTCTTCTTGTGTGTGGATTGATGTAAACTTGTCTTATGGTTAGAACAGGCCGGATTCTTGGAAGGTGTCACCAACATTGTTCCAGGTATATTCAAAAAACTGTAGTCTTCTTATTATGTTTCAGGTTTCTTAGGCAGAGTTATTGACAGAAACTGAGATTTTGCAGCTTTAGGAGGCGTGAACTTGAAGCAATTGATGGACGATGCAGCCGATGAAGTCGGAGGGAAACTTCTATTAGATTTTAAAGACACTGGGGGTGATAGAATCCAAGTTTTTCTAGAATGACACACAAGGAAGAAAAGTAAATAGATTCGAGAAGCTTAAACAAAACAAAAAGAGACGACGTATATGAAAATATCTTATTTGTTCTGTGAATGGAAAATGTTTTTACACATTTTTAAATCGAGAAACCCTTAAAAATAAAGAAAAAGAAGGAAGTGTGTATATTATCAAACTATATGTAATAACAAAAAGGACAGACCCGAGTAAGGTTTGCCACTCTCACTGGTAAAAATTTCACAACAAGTTCTCAATTTTGTCCATAACAGAACAAAAAAATATATGAATGATGAGTGAAGAACAAGGCAAGAACAATGAAGTAAATCCGTGAAGCCATGTTGCCGAGATGAATAATGTAACCTGAGTATTTTCGTGAAGCAGCTGGCCAATATGACTACTTTTATCGACTGATATTACATATCCAAGGTAAAGAAAAAACACAGAAGAGCGGAGTGTTCCATTCTTGATTATACAAGTGAAGTCAAGAGGGTAATGTTTGGCTTGATCTTACCGGTATCCACCACCATAGGATTGGTGAGGGTTGTAACCTCCTTGACCCATCATCTGATTATAGTTGTGGCCAGGCATGTTTTGATTAGGTACCATCCCACGGTTTTGCGGTTGCATCGGATAGCCTTGGCCATATCCTCCCATGTTCATGCCGGGTCCCATTCCCATACCCATGGGTTGGTTTTGGTTCATGCCGGGTCCCATACCCATTCCCATGGGTTGGTTTTGGTTCATACCTCCATAGCCACCAACACCCATCCCGCCCATGGGCATGCCGGAGCCTACCATTGGATTAGGAGGAGGTCTCATAGAGGTTGCACCAGCACGCCCTAAGCCAGTGCCTGATCCCATGGCTTTGCCCATGTTGATAGTCGATGGTGCTGGTGTGTTGGTCGGTTTCTCCAGCCGTTTCTCTCTCCTGTTGATCGCCTCAAAGTCAACTCCTATGTCCGCTAATGGATTTGTTTTAGCTGCGAATAGTAGATAAAATAAAAAAAGTTAGGAGGCTTGCTCAAAATCATGATACTTCTTTCTAGATGTTATGACAGAAATCTATCTTACATCCAGATATGTTGAAGTTAACAAGCCCTCTGCTCAACGTGTCTGCCCAGACCGATGATTTTGGCTCAAACTTTTTCTGAGGTGGGGGAACAATCTCAATCGCTCCTGTGAAAGGTGTGAGATCTGGTTGAGATGATGATGACGCCAAGGAGTTTGGTGCAGGTTGTGAAAACATGTCTCCCATGACACTGTTGTTCCCTTGCAGAGTAATAGGCCCGGATTGAGTTCGTTGTGGACCATGGGAAGGTGGCATTCCATGACCCTGGTGTGACATGAACTGACCAGCTGGTCCGTTAGGGGTAGAGTAAGGAGTTTGTAAGCTCGATGAAGTGGCAGCATATGGAGGTTGTGAGCCTGGCTGGTGCATGAAGCCTCCTCCACTGTTTAACGGCATGGCTCCAGTCATATTTTGTGAATGAGAAACCATGTTATATGGTTGTGCAGCTTGTCCAAATGGAGTTTGTCCAGGCATGTTTGGGGCTGCAGACACTGGCGGCTGCGGTTGAAAGCCCTCATACATGTGGTTTCCACTGGGAGGAAACTGAGATCTTGGTATTGAGGCACCTGATTGTTGAGAGAGTGAAACTGGAGCTCCAGATGGCGGGAGAATGCCAGCAAGAATATCAATATCACTCTGAGGTGTAGTAAACTGCTCTTGAGAAGAACCTGGTGAGTTTGATGGAGGTTGCACATTCTGAGCAGCAGGGTCAGGACTGGCAACCGCAGAAAAGGAGTCCCCAAAGCCAAAATTATGAGCATTATCAGGATGTGAGACCTCCGAGCTGAAGGCTGGTGGTGTTGGCTGGAAAGGAGCTCCTAAATTCTGTTGTGGGGTTGAGTCGGTGTCAGTAGAAGTGAAGGCTTTGAAAGGAGAGTCACCAAATGGGTCATCAAAAGGCTGCATAATCCAGACAGCAGTCAGCATTTTTAATCATCAGAAACCATCAAAATCTTCAAGTACAAGCCCAGTGTTAATACCTGAGTTGATGGCTGAGATGAAGAAAACGATGGAGCTGGACCAGCATTTGCTTCTCCATTGGTTTCAACAAAGGTAGAATCAGCAGGTACTATGGCCAATGCGTTTGATGAAAATACGTCTGCAAGAGAGCCAAGCAAGTCCATCTCAACACTGTTTGAGTTAGGAGGGGTAGACACTGTTGGAGGAGGTGAAACACCATCTGTAGATCTATACGCTGGAGGGCCAGCTGAAAAGAAAGGAAACACAATGCCCACACTCAGAACAAGCAGAGTTTGAAGGGGTAGAAATATAAAAGACTGACATAAGAATACAATCATTCACCCTCTAATACAGTGCTTTGAAACATTTACTGAATTAGTTATTTGAGTTAAAAAAATTCGGACTTACCAATGAACATCAATCTCTATGGAGCCGAGGAGTTTGAAGAAAAAAAAAATTAACCAAAAAAAGAAGAAATAGCAAACTAGCAACTAAGATAGCAAGCTTTGAGTATTAGGTACCTGAAAACGCACCACGTGGATCAAATTCATCAAAAATCTCAACTTTCTGAGAAGGTGATTCATTAACAAAAGTAGCAGCTTTATTGTCTGTGTTGGTTCCAGTAGGAGGCGAAGCAGCCGCTGGAGCAGCAACTTCTGGTGGAAGAGAAGCACCTCCTGGAGCAGCAACTTGTGGGGGAGGAGGAGACGCACCTCCTGGACCAGCAACTTGTGGGGTCTCCCCACCATCCCTGGCATAGAAAGATCCATCAGCACCAACAAAAAAGTAGGATAGCTCTTAATCTGCACAGGAGAGAATTACCACCTTTCACTATATACAGGGCTGCGTGATTCACTGACAGCTTCTTCGTAACTAGGTGGAGCACCAATATTTTGTTCAGAAAACTTCCTCTGGAGCCCCCCTCTATCATATAATCCAGAAAGAAGGTTAGATGAGTTGACATACAACAAGGACACAAGGCGGGTTTCATATAGAATTTAAAAACTATGGGTCCATAAACAGAACTAGGCTAAAGGATGCTCGAAACATGTGTTTTACCATCAAGGACATCTAAGCTACTATTCAACATAAGAATCTCCCATCCAGGTGGTGTTGATTAATCTTCAATATTGTTCCCTTCTTTTTATTTCAAGTATTAAGGCGAGCTAAAATTTAAAATCAAACATACCGTGATGAAGACTGGCCATCATCCTCAAACCCTCGCTCCCTCTCTGAGCTCCTACCACGTGACCCATATTGGTAGTTATCAACACTTCTGCTCCTTCCCCTGTAATCATCATCCCTATTAGCATCTCTTCCATACCGGTCTTCAGAGTCTCTGGAATGACGATCTCCATCGCGACTATTTCTATCATCATCTCTGTAACCATATTCCCTTTCTCTTCCATAACTACTTCGCTCTTCATCCCGGCTTCCGTAATCATATCTGTCTCCTCCTGAAGGCTTATACATCCCACCTGGTGCTGAGCTGCGATACCTGTTGTAAAAATAATGTCCGGTTGATATGTTCAGCATATTTTGAATGATCCCAAACACATATCTCTTTCTTTTTCAGAGTATATAATCTTTCAAAAGTCAGAAGCAAATACTGTTAAAGGGGCACCATTACGAATTGATAGACTATTAAGAGGTAATAAAACACTAGCAACAAGAAATGAAACAAGCGTCCAACAAGACTCACACATAGAAGAAACTATCCAGCAGTTCAAGGAAGATAAAATGACAAATAAACTTACTTGTCTCTGTTAGCAGCAGCCTTCTGTCTGACCTCGGCTATTCTTTCTTTGTCATTCACCAAAGCCACCAGGCTCTGTGATTTCTTCCGGACATTAATTCCTTGATCTCTACCACCAGAATCAATATACTGAAAATCGGACAATGTCTGCCACATGGAAAGTATAACATAATATATGAGTAAGATAGTCAACAACTGAGATAGCACAAGATGGTTCTCTTGGAGTTGACTACGTCCAAAATTGTTTACTCTGGGTGGTCATTACCGAAATTTGATATGCACGTTCTCTAATCTCGTCTATAATACGTTCTGACCCATGGCCTACCATGTATTCCAAAACTGTCAAAGCCTGAAGAAGGGAGAGACGAGGTAAACAACAGGAAATACTTTCGTCACTGCTACAGAAATTTAACATGAATTAAGCAAGTAATCCATATATATTGTTTACCTTATAGACATGCCGCCAGTTCTTTCCAGTATCACTAAGGCGTTTCCATATGACCCCCATGATCAGCTGGTATTCATGGCTGCAAGAGAAGTAACATTTCTATAAGTCCTGTGCAATGACATAATTACAGCGAAGTAAAGCAGTTGGAAGGTGGTTGCAGTTACTAATTTCTTGAAGCTTGCGCAATATCAGCAAGAAGTGATCCATGTGGACCCCATGGCTCATTGCTGGTAGCATCTAGAACCTAAGAGGTAAACGTAGAGGCAAGACAAATAAACAATATGAAAATATGTTGGACATTTACTTATAATTATTAGCAAAGAGAAGCAAGATAATAGTATATGACTCCCAGCTTCAGCCAAAATTTCAGAAAAAAAAAAGGCAAAAGCAGAGAAGAAGCAAAAAGCATCCTTTACCTTCTGTTCTATTCCAGGCACTTTGAGCACTTTCTTGTTGACCTCTCTCTTACTAAATAGATGGAAAATAAAATCATCATCGTTAATGAAAAGAGAATAAAACCATACATGGATTGACCTTAGCAATATCATTAAAGAGCACACTAGAATCCTTACAGGTCTCTGACAGTTTGACCGAAGACTTTCTTCATCTTCGTATAGGTTACAGGAATAACAAATGTTCTGAGCGTCTTCTGTAAAGTCTTTTTGTAAAAACAAGTATGAGCACCTTAGCTGTGATCAAAGTTCCAAACAAAGACATATGCATCAGCACGAAATGAATAGAAAAACACCACTCAAAAATGAACCATTCTTCAACATATAACCTCACATTTCAACGTGTGACCATTACAGTAGTACGAGTTCAAATTAATGGAAAACAATGAATTCAATTAACAATCATCAAAATGATTGTGAACTATGACCGATCGATTCTATTACACAATCAAATGAAACAAAAAAAGGAGATCAAATCAAAATCCAGGTCTTAAGCAAAATCAAATTCAAACGGTAACAATCAAAATCGATTCGCATTCAAAAATTGCAGCTCCCACCGATCTTACAGGTTAATAATCGTTCAGGATAATCACATCAAACAACCAAAAGCTAGCTGACACATTCGAAAAAGAAACATAGATCGATCTAAGGAAATCTAAATAAAACCTAAAAATCAATGAATCTATTCCTTAGATCGTACCTGCAGATATGTAAACGTCACCAGAATCAGATGACGGATCTGTGTGAGGTACAGATGGGATAAAGAAGAAACGTTCGATAGAGAGAGATAGAACAAAAAGCGCCTTGGAAGCTTTGAGATCTCTCTCGTTATGATCCTCTTCTTTTCTCCACTTTACTTCTCTCTAAAAATGTCGGGAGAGAGAGAGACGGGAAAATAAACAACAGCCAGCCAAAATGGAAAAATTCAATACATAAATTAATAATCAATATTAAAACGTAGAAAATGAAAATAAAATAATAATAAGACAGTACAACTAAACACGCAGAAAATATAATAAGGGGCTTCCAAATCATATCATGTTCATCGTTTCTTTTTCTTTTTTTTTTATCGCAAGCTGCTGCTTGGTTCTCTTTCACCTTCGTATTGTATATTTTGATTTAGAAAACATAATTATTACTTTGGTCTGAGACCACGTTTTATAAATTTCATTCACATATACATTTTTTAGGAAACAATGATAATAGTATGCTTTTCCTTGTTTGAGAAATACCTTGTTTTCTTTTTGTCTATTAATACATCTATATATTATTTTATGAACGTTGAAAAAAAAAAATCTTTAATACTTATTTACTAATTTTGTCATTGGATATATTTATATACAATAATTATTTACTTAATTATAGTTAATTTTTCTTTTTTATTTGTTAAAATATCGTAACAATAAATTTTCTCCAAAAAATAGTTTAATTGACAAAAACAATATCCTAACAATAATTTTAAACTTTTTAAAAATATATTTGATATTAATCGTATCTAACAATATCAATTAATATTATTTACTTAATTATAGCTAATTTTTTGAGGAAAATTTTAATTAAATATCCGAACAATTTTTTAAAAATATCCTAACAATTTTTTAAAAAATATTTCACAATATATTTTAATTAAATTTTAAACATCAAAAAAAGCAACTACATCATTATATAAAAAAGTTAAAAAATTGTTTAATTCAAAAAAAATATTCTAACAATAATTTTAAACTTTTTAACAATATATTTGATATTAATCGTATCTAACAATATCAACTAATATTATTTACTTAATTATAGCTAATTGTTTGAAGAACAATTTTAATTAAATATCCAAACAATTTTTTTTAAATATCCGAACAATTTTTTTAAAAATATTTCACAATATATTTTAATAAAATCTTAAACATAAAACAATACCAACTACATCATTATATAAAAAACTTAAAAAATCGTTTAATTCAAAAAAATATCCTAACAATAATTTTAAATATATTCGCCAAAAGAATATTCCTTATTTTCTAATTTCCGATTTATTTCTATTATTTTATCTCTAACAATTTTAAATAATCTCGAACTACTATATATACTATCATATACTATCAATCCTATACCATTATTTCTATCGAACACCATCAAAACTATTTTGTAATTTTATATCTTCTTATATAGATTCTTTTAACTTTTTTTTTATTTTACAGAAAACGGGTTACATTACATACAACGAAGAGAATCTGAATGAGTTCTATGTGAAAAGGACATCAGCATATATAAGTCAAACAGATAATCACATTGCTGAACTCACTATTCGTGAAACACTTGATTTTACTGCCAGATGTCAGGGTGCAAGTGAAGAATTTGCAAGTTTTTTATTTTTGATTTTGGTGTACTATTTTAGTATAAAAACTTATTAAAACTCATGAATGTTCTCATATATATATAACATTATAATTGTAGGTTAAATGAAAGATTTAACTCGATTAGAGAAAGAAAAGGGTATATATCTTTCTTCAGAGATTGATGTTTTTATAAAGGTCAACATCATAAAACTCCTAACTTCTTTTAAATTTATTTTGTATGATTTATTATTACTTACAGTAAATTCTTTTGCTATAGATAATATTACTATAAAATATTATCTCAAAAATAAAATTGAATATATCATAATATAATTAATATTTCTAAATAAATTGCTAATATATATCATAGAAATTTAAGATATACTATTTTATATAAATAAATAATTTAAAAATTTAAACTAAATTAAATTTTACATATTGTTTATAAAAATATACAGACGCTATATTTAATACATAATATTTACATATATATATAGATATTATTTAACTGATAAAATAATTAAAAATAAAATGATTAATAAATTTTTAAATTTNTTTGATCTGATTTGTTCATTGTAACATATTCTTTCTAATATAATATTCCACAAAAATTATCTATCCACTAAATAATTTAAATGATTTAATAAAATCTCAACAGAATTAGTTAGGAGAATAAATTTTGATTATATAAGATTTGTTTTGCTAACTAGAAAATCTCAAAAGTATAACTTTTTTTTATTTATATACATTAAATTTGATTAAATCAAAGAAAATCTAAAGTTTATTTGCATAATTTTAACACGAATTATTTTAATTTCTATTTAATTTTATTCATAAAAATACATTTGAATCACTTATATGCAAAAAATATTATATTATTAAATTAAATATCATGTACAATTGTATCGTATTCTCTATAAATTTTAGTTATACAATAAATTTATTTAATACAAATTAGATATATTTAAAACTATAACAATCAAAATTCAAACATTAAATTTGAAAAAACTAAATATTATTTCAAGACCGTAACACTCACAATTTACCAAAATTTATGTAATCTTTGTTAAAATTTGAATAATGGAATTGAGTTTTAAAATTTTTATTTTTTTCTCTAAATTCAAATTTCCTTATAAATATAATAGGAAGTCCATCTTCCGTCTCTCATAGCAAATATTTATTTTCTCTACAGAATTTTAATTAATTTTTGTTATATACAGTACGAGATAATATTCTAACTAATGTTTTTGTACATGTAATTTATTTATAGAGTGATGATGATTTGGGTTCGTCATGATTGACAACAATTAAGGTTTTTCCAAATTGTTTTTTTATTGGGGCTTTATAAAATGTCATTTTTATTGCATGTATATCACTAAAGAATCTTAAAACTAAAAAAATATAGTAGCACAATATGTCAATGGTAAAAAATTTGGATTTAAGCTTTCAGTTTTGGTATATCTATGAATGTTATTATGTTAATATAATCTGAACTTTTGTTTTGAAACTGTATTTTTGTGTTATGTAGTGCTAATAAAGACGACAACATCTACAGGAGAGTATACGCTAAAATAGCTACCGATGACATAATTATTCCTATATATTTTTCAAATTTTTCTAGATTATATCATATTCTCCACGGCAAAACTCCCTCCTGAGCGACTTTTTCACAATTTTCAAATAATAAATCTTTAGTTAGTTTTATGCTTTATATGTATTGATATAATCCTTAATATATGTTTAATTAGGTTTATGTTTTAAGCGTATTTAGGTTTATTCTTGATATAATCTTTAATATATTTTAAACATATTTATATATTTAAATTTTTATAATAATAAACTTTCATTCTTTAATTATTCTTTATATTTGTTTAATTTTAGTTATTTAGTTGTTTGAAATAGTTTTCACATTATTAATTTTTTAAAAAGTTATTTTTCAAATATATATTTTTATCAGATATGTTGTATGCAATTGATTTTTCAACATTTTTAATTGTTTAGTTTTATAAAATATATTTATAACCTATTTATTTCTCAATTATTTGCACTTTTGATATATTTTTAATTACTTTTTCGTATTACATATTTTTAATTTCGAATTATTACTTTTCTTATATCATAACATCTAATATAAATCATATATTTAATCATATATATATGATATTATCCTATTGGAAGAACTTGCAAAATCTTTTGAAATAAATATCACTCTCAAAAGCATTAAAAACAATAACTATGTAAGTAAACTAAATATTTTAATATTTATTAATTTTTATTTGATATAAATTCTCATATTATCAAATGCAATAAGTTATATAGAGTTTTACATAGGTTTATCAATATGTCATGAGTCATTTGCCACATTATATGTTAGCAATATTGTTGTTTTCACAAAATTATTTTAATGTATTTATAAATATTTATTTTTTTGTACACATTTTATTCCAACAGATTTCAGCATTCAGTCAATATTCAAACAATATTCAAGTCAATAGCAGCAGTTTACTAGTTTTATTTTGTGACTTTCTTTTTTACTCTCTTCAATTAACTCTTTTTTAACAACTCATATTAAATATTTTATATTTTATTTGGTTTATCAATCTCTTATAAATCAAATATGTTTAATGATATATATACATATATAGAAAATATTATCACGCGTTGCGAAGCTATCGGGTTATTACCTAGTACTATATCTCAGGAGTACTGTTGAAATGAATAACAAAGTGATATAGTTGCGAAGAGATCACATTATTATATCCTCGTAAATAATTTTGAGAGTGATTTATCAAAATCTTTATACAGTAGTCAGTAGCTCATTAACGGTTACGGAATAAAGATGACGGTGTTGTCAGAAAAAAAATGACTGACAAAAATCGTAAATACTAAATCGTTTTGGAATGGGCCTCAACTCTACTTAAGTCAGTTAATAAATGGGCCTAAACAGTGAATCACCAATAACCTCAAAGACCAAATCATAAACCAATAATTTCGTGTTTTGGTTTGACTATTTTAGGTTATCAAAAGTTGCAGAAACAGAGTTTCATTCGCGAAAACACAGAGCATAAAAATAAAACCAAAAGCAAGCTCTGTTAACAAATTATATTGACTAAATATACAGTATATTGGATATAGTCTGGATAAGTTTGATATGAATTCATTTCAACAAGTTTAAATTTTATTTCAGTAGGTTTTGTTATCCGAATTGGTTTTGTTTTACGCAAATAGAATCCCTCAGTATAAAAAATTGGAAAAATAAAATAAATAAAAAGTCAAAAAAAGGTAGGAATTAGTTGAATGAAAGTGATTCTCAGATTATTACACAACACAATAAATTAATAAACAAACAAGAGGGACATGATGTGTTAAACTTCCACTTTTCAACGTTTAAAGCAATGACAAGTACGAACATATATAAACTATCTAGTGCCCAACTCAAAATAATGTCGTTTAACTTTTGTCTTTGGAACTATGTTTTAGAACTGAAGAGCATTATTAAATCCAAAAGAAAATAGAAGAAGAACACTGAACACTTTTTTTAAATTGCTAACAAGTCTCTTATTGCATTAAAGGAATGATAACATAATAGAAAATATATTCACAACAAATAAATTACAAACCCCATTTTTCACTTAATAACAAAAGGGAACAGAGAAGAGTATGATACGTTCTAAAGGGTTTTCGAAACAATCAGACTTGATAAAGGCGTGAATAAGACAATGCACAAGTGGAAGATGAGCGACATTGAAGAAGAAGAAATGATGTGGATCGATGTTACAGATGTGTTGTTTCTGATTTCCACGCTACGATCCTTATTTATTTCATTTCGTCTTCTCTTTGACTTAAACTCTTCCTTTATTCGATTTTTTAAAAGAAAACCTGTGAAAGGACACACCCAAACAAAGACAAATGATATTGAGATTTTAGAAACAAAAAAAGGATATATTGACAAGTATATTGAAAATATATGAGTGTTGGACTTACTTGAATAATGGGGAAACTTGGTTGAATTTGATGAGCCTAATAGTGGGTGGGAGGTGGAGGAGAAGCGTAGATGTAGACGGGAGGTGGGGGAGATTTTAC
>KE157984.1:49757-71573 GCA_000411055.1 Leavenworthia alabamica
TGACAGCAGTACATTAAATTATATTGGTTTACCTTTGTCACACGTTATATCGAAATAATATACGTAATACATTTGTCTATATATATATTGATATTGATATTGGTTACCAATACCATGGTATAAGTATCGAGTAATGTTTTTGTGACAATAATATTTTGAGATATCTGTAATTTTAATCAGATATATTTGTTTTTGTTGTAAATTAATGTGATAAACCCCATAGATAGTAGTATAGTTAGAATTTCCCAAACATATTAAATTCTACTATACGCCACGATTGGCGTAGGATATATAGTTCATCCGAGTGTAGTTAATTATATATTTTTCCGAGGGGTAAAAGTAAACATAATAACTAAAGACTGAGACCGGAGACATGTGCCACTAAAAAGTAAATTGGACCCAAAAGTTGACAAAATTATACAAACTAAGATATGATGCTTCTAATTTATATGAAAGCATGCGAAAATATGTTATAATATCGAGAAATTAGAAAAGAAAGACCACAAAAATCTAAAACTCTATCACTCAGAAGTTTAATTCACATTAAAAATATAAAATAAAATGGTATTAAAAAATAAAAGGTAGCAACAAAGATGAGTCGACAATGAATAAAAAAACAAAATAATTGAATTATTATGCTCAATCATACATTGATAGCCACTTCCACATTGTTTAATTATAGCATCACATGGCCCACGTTGGTTAAATCCATAGGCTGACTTGACTTTGTTGCCAAAATCTCCAGCTAAATCAGCAGCCATCAATCATCAATTTTCCATGTTCATGTTTCAACGTATCATGTGTTAATTTATTTTACAAGTTTTTTATAGCAAACATAAGATTAATCAATCCTATAATATCCTTCAATTGATCTGAGAAGCATCACTATAGTGACAAAAATGTATATAGTACAAGTCTTACCGATTCGATTCAAAAAAAACCATTATAGTGACAAAAATGTATCTAGAAGAAGTCATTTTTGATAAATATTTAACTTAGTGTTTGACAGTCTAGAATTTTTTTTTTTTTTTCAATTTTCTAAAAGTAGCTACGAGTTATTCAATTTCTTATGGTGATTTTTAACAGTTGGGTAAATGACCCCACGGCTACGTAATTCGACAGCAGCCTCTAACAACTAACTTAGCTTTCCTCATATGTCTCATCGTTTGGTCTCTTTATTTGTTGTATTTTATTTATTTATTTTACTCTTTGTTTTTTTGCGAAATATATTTAACAAAACCTTCTAGTAAAATATCGACTGTATAGAAGGTGGCATTACTTAATTATACAATAATCTATTCTATCTTGGAATTTGCTCCTAGTTAGATGTTCTAAACTCTATAAAATATTCCCATCGTTTCAATATATAAGGGATTTTAGAGATTTTTTTTGTTTCAAAATATAAGGGGTTTTACAAGTTTCCATACAAAGTTATTTATTGTTCTCTGATTTTTTAGCTAAAAAGTTATTTTTAAACTGAAAATTTTGATAACTTTTATGCATAATAATGTTTTTATGTTGATGGGAATAGAGATATTTGAAATTAAATATAATTTTAATGAGTTTAAAAATAATTTCTTAAGATGCGTGTTTTTTTCTAAAACTCCCTATATTATAAAACAAAGGGAGTATTATTTGCAATAAAATAAAATTTATCAATTAATTAATTATTCGTAGGAAGAGTTAATTAAATATACTTGGATAAGTTAACCGACAAGTTTTGGGAGTTTAACAAATTGATGTAGTTAGATTGTCCATATTTTCGTCGTATAATTCATTAATTAATTAACCATTTAACCACACAAAAAAAAAAGTTAGCGGAGATTGTCTACTTAAGGATTGTCCTGTAAAATAGACATATGCATATATAGCATCTGAGAATATTCCAAAGGAGAACGAAACCCCCAACAAACGTTATTTACGATTTACATGTAAAATGGTAAGCTTACCCATCAACTAATATTAATTAGGAGAAATAAAATTATGAAAATTAAAATGATGAAAATGACAGACTAACAGAGCTTAATTATTAAGGTTATTAATATTAGAATTAGATTAACAAAACGACACAGCATCTTACCTTTGTCAGAAATGTGAGGAAAACGTTAAAAGATTAATACTTAATTTCTACAGATTCGTTTGCTTTCGTATAGCTTGTCTTTTTCTTTTTTCTTTTTTCAATTTTTTCTTCTATTATTTCACTTTTATTGTACATCATTTTCCTTCTAAGTTTAATTTTAATCTGAAATTATTTAACACATTCTAAATTCTACAAATTTAGTGATGAATAAACAACTTCATTATTAATTATTTAACAATATTCATTATCATACCACAATAATGAGTACATTAACCACATATCATAGTGATTACTTCTCATGTAAAATCTAGAAATCAAGGGAATAAATACATACTGAAAATCAGTAACTTCTTAGTGGCCATGCATGAAAGGGAGTGAAAAATAACTTTATAGTCGTCCTTTCTAGGGATAAAGTTTATTTATTATAGTTTTAGGGTTCGATACTTTAGTGCAATGCTTTAGAAGCTTTCTTCTTAATTAATGACTAATATATTTTCTTAATCTCGTTCACATGCCATTCTTTATAATAATTATGATTGTACCTTTCTTAATTAATCTTTTGTACCTGTAAAACAATATACTGAATAAACTTGTGCAAGTAATTTAAGATATTTTAAGAAAATGTCTGAAACAGTAGCTAGTTGCAATGATATTTCAAAATTTGTGTAAGTAATTTAAGATATTTTAAGAAAATATACAATCCGAAGTTTTAGTTATTAAATTTACAATTATAAATTTTCCCTTCATATATAGTTATATATAAGGACATAGGGTTATATATTTGTTGATAACAAAGATTCATATTTTTTTTCTTCTATAAGTGTGTATATGTAAGTGAATTGTTGAGCGCAAATACAGACATGAAATTTCATACTTTGGAGTTTGGAGTCACTTAGCTGTCGTGAAGCTAAACTAATGAAAAATATGAACCAAATGTTATCAAACTGAAACCCATATGTTACCACCTTTGTTTTTTTTTTTTGGGTATAATAAGATCTAATTGCAACGATATTATATTTTCATTCAGTTGAAAATGTTATCATATTTTTTAAATGTTTCGTAGAAAAAAAGACAAAAAATTAAAGGAAAGAAAAAATAAACCTTACCATCACTACAAAACCGGATTTTTCTCAATCTGCGAAAATGAAACAGATAGATCGGCAACTAATTAACCGATGTTTTTTGTCGTCAAAAATATATGTTATATTTACGTGTGTCCATTGTGTTTTATTCTCGATTGAACTTGTACAAAAAATGTATTAATATTTCACCACTCTGATATATTTTTGAATCAAAGCAATTAACAGTCAAATTTAATTAAACTAATAAAAAATGCAAATTTCTGACATAAACTTTATAGCTTAAGAAAAAAGTGACACACCTTATCCTTATTCAATACTAGTTATATTATTCAATTTTTTCACTATGTTGTATGATTGTATCTTGTACCTTTGTAAAGGGTTTAAACCCAATTGTAAACTGTATTCAAAGCTTATTGGGCTCATTAGTATAAATTGGCCGACCAAAAAAATGAATAGCAAACACATAAATGAGAACATGAAATGAGAAGAAGGGCCTTGAAAGGAAGTTAACTATGAATGGGCTTAACTCTTTAATTATTGAAGACCCAATATTTATGAGGTACCTCTAGAAGTGTAGTCTCCGTAAGGATTTGGACTGATTAGGCCTATTAATTTGGCCCATTTAAATTCAACACTTGTCAACTGATGGAAGCAACAATTTTCGCAATCGGTTTGTTCTATTATTTTAATCGTGTAAAAGTTTAAAACTTAAAATTTCCAACAGAAAAAGAATTCAGAAGTTTTTTAATTTATTTTAACTCTTTTCTGATATGTTCTATATAATAAAAAACTGCCTAATTCTATACATGAAATTCTGAAAATTTTCAATAAAAATATAGTAGCAGTTGCTCTAAATAGATCAAACATGCTTAAACTCATATGAATAATCTATCAAAAGTTTAAATGATTTCAGATGTTTGATTGGATTTCTCATACTCAAATTAAACAAATGTGGAATCCAAAAACAAATAGAGTGGTTTATCCTAATCTATTGGCGTTCACCATCTTTTAATATAAACTTATTGTATTTTTTAATTACAAAATCATTTAATCGAATAAATATATCGTGCTCTCTCTTTGTCTAGTATCATCCGGATTGGTAGAAAACGTGAACGAAAAGACAAATAATAAGTAATAAAATGACTATTAAAGTAGTTAAATAACAAGTTTCTCTGTAGTTAATTTAAAAATGGAATCTTAACTACCCAATTGATGATAATTAATTAATCTATTATTTATTATTCAAACAGTACTAAATGAAAAATGATTTTGTTAGAAAAAGTTGTTTAAAGATTTTAAGATGATCTATATTAACTAATATGTTATATTATTTATATAAGTTTATTTATAAAATTATTAAATTATTTAGCTCACATATAACAATCACAAATAATTAGATTTAATTATTATCAATGGATATATATATTTATTCTTTAATCATATTTTACATAATTTGAATCTACATAGATATTGTTAAAATTTGTGCATACGGATTTGGATTTGCAAAATTTGTAAGTTTATTATTCAATTATATATTATAGAGATAAATAAATATCACTTATAATATAATTTAATCACAATATAAATTATTAATACATAAAAANATATAATTTAATCACAATATAAATTATTAATACATAAAAAATAAAAAATAACTATAAAATACACTATACATCTATTTATTATATATATTAAATAATATATATCATACGAACTAACCAAAATATACATTCTAAAATATATTTTTCCGCGATGAGAAGCTCGCAGATGATATACTAGTTATATATTAATTAATTTTTCATCACCTAAATCGTATAATATGGTTAGTTCAAGGTATTCTTGTTCATTCCACTTTACCTTGAGTAATTTGTGAAATTATATATTTAGTTTTGTATGGAAGTATAATATATAATAAAACATCGGTAATTATTGAATGACTTTTCACCATGGATCGAAACATGATAAAACTAGACAGGCTATGGAATACATGGTTCCGCATATGAAATACATTTTCTTTGATTCTTTTTAAATACAATTTCTTATATTACAGCGTTAAAAAACATATATCCTTTCGTTACTGTCATTAACTCATTTTTATAAAATTTCATATATTACGGCGTCAATAACAAATGTCTTACTGTCATTAACTCAATCAATTAGTTTTGAACAACTTCAAAAACCTTCCAACTGTCGAACACGTGAGATGCACGTGCGTTGACGAGACTTTGAGTAGAAGAAGAAGACTGACCATCTCTTCGTCAAGCCACCCACAGGCACAAGCCTTCTCTCTAATTTGTTAACCTAACTTTTAATTAATTAACTTTAACAATCCTAACTATAATTAGTAACCCTCTTTTTTCTTTTTCTTTTTAAAAGGCTTAATTAGTAACCCTCTTGCACTATTATATATTTTAATAAACTACTCACAATCTCTCTCTCTCACCTTTCTACTCAAGATTTTCTCCTAACCATCAAGATTTAACAATTGTAGCAAATCATGTACCCTCGTCCTTCTTCCTCCTCCAAGTCCACCGCTCCAAACGACGGTGACGGTGACATCAATCCATATAACTCAGCTGCCGGACCCACCCGTGATTTCTCCTCTCTTGGCTCTCAAAACCCTCCTCCGCATCCGCATCTACCGCCTCAGCTGCGACAGCAGCATAACCCTAACGTCGTCGGTCATTACTTATCCGGTGACTCAACTTCCATAGGATTCGATTCTGGCGCTTCTTCTTCTTTGTTCCGACACAGAAGCTCTCCAGCAGGATTTTACGACCAGCATCTTCCAACTGATCCCAGCGGTAATTTTTTTGTTTCATTTCATTTATTATTTACCATTTCACCGTTTACTTTGTTCTACTAATTTTCTTACCAAACCTAAGGGGTCTGCGTTGGATTTAGTTAGTACTGAATCTAGTCGAAGTATTAATTTTTAATAAATAGATTACAATACAATACATAGACTATAATAGATTCAATTACGTATATGAAGCTTTCCACACGTATTAATTAAATCTATTAACAAAAAAACTTTCCACGCGTATTCAAGCACTTTTCCAACATCTAATAAAACTTTATTCTATAATTTTATATTACAATGTTTCTCTAACAAATTAAATAATAATCTCATAAAAATATTTTAGAAAATACAATACATATGAATCTTTTTGTCAAACAATTATGTTCAATAACAACTACTATTAAAAACAGAAGAAACGAGTAGGTAATTACGTAACACATAATTTTTGGTCAATTTTGTAATCTTGATTTTGTTTCCATTCAATAGGTTAGAATTTGACTTGTTTCCTTCCATATATAAGGGGATACGACTTTTGTTTTATTTTATTTTTAATTGCAGAAGATATAAACATCAAGCACTTAACTAAAAATCTAAAACACTTTAGTTTTCAACTGTTCATACTATAGTGTATAAGGTATTTTGAAAACGATGAAGTCTTTTAGAACAAAAAAAATTAAAACACTTCTTCTTTGGTTGATGTGTTTACCTATCTCTAGATATTTTTTTTGTGATATCTCTATATCTTATGCACAGCTTTCTCTTTCATTTTTCTGATCATGATTGGTTATAGTCACTGTTCATTCACACGTATTTATACATTTGTACATGCATGAATGATTCCCATAAGTGACAAGTTGTATAATTTAATAATGTAATTTAATGCAAATAGCATGTATATAACTTATAAAAACATGCACTTGCCAAAAGTATTTAACGAGTCGTACAATAAGAATTAAAAGTATAGTCCACTTGGCAATATTATATCAATCCCACTTGCTATTTTTTCTTCTGACAAAGCAGCCATGAAGGCTAACACTGCTGACATGGCTTCATCATAGTCACTATTTGATTTTTGGATACGCCTACTTGTCATTATTTATACTATTTTTTGTTTGGTTGCAACTTGCAAGTAATAATAATTTATATTATTTTGGAGCAATTTGATCTTCGGTTCATTGCATCCGTTTGGTTTACTTTCTCTGTAATCCATGTGCGAGCCCCAAGAAAATTTACCCTCTTGTATTAATTTATATATATAATAATTTATAATTTATATGATAATAATTGGAATCTAATAGTGAATATTTCTAAGATTCTTTTCATGAATCCTTATTCGCTCTTCCAAATTTTGATAAATAAAATCTAAGTAGAGACAAAGGAAAGGGTCTCAAATCTCGAAGACGACCCATTCTTTTCTTATATTATACATTTTAAAAATCATATTGCTTACAATAAAATACTGAGATAACATAAGTCATAATATAATAACCCTATATTTCATTACATCTCTTCTTTGTTCTTTCTCTTTCCATCTAAATTTGTTAATGGAAGAGGGAATAGGTTTTTCTCTAGGACGGCCAAACGGAGGATACGGCGGAGGAGGAGGAGGAGAACGAGCGCCGTCAAGGTTGAAGTCGGAGGTGAGATTCTCCGACGGGAGTAGTAGTCATCAAGAACATAATTCTCTACCTCGAATCTCGGAGGTTGAAGCGGCTGCGGCTGCTAGGAACGGTCCAGCATCTAGTAGTATGAGTTTTGGAAATAATAATCATAATAACAATTGGGACAACTCTTCTTCTCATATCAGTTTCACCATTGATCAACCTGGAAAACGCTCCAAGAACTCCGACTTTTTCACCTTAGAAACTCAGGTATTTTCTATAATTTTGTGGTTATTTTATATGTATCAATGTTGTATGAGTAATTATTGGATTAACTTTCTATACAACAAATCAACAATTATTAGATTGTAGATAATAATTGTTATAATTCATAAAGTAGCCAATAGGATTCCAAAGTTGAAATATTTCAAATAAAAATGTCTATTTTCACAAGTTTATGTGTGTAGAAGCCAAAGTTGAATGGTTAATTTTGTGTAACATATAAATTGCTTGGAGAAGGTTCTTGATTGATGTATATAGTCTTTTACTAACAAATGATCTTTAGTGTAATTTGTTTTACGTTGATGATGTTGTTTGGTTATGATGCTTATAAAGTGTTATATTAAATATCATATTAATATATGGTTATGATTTTAGTTTAGCATGCCGCAAACATCTCTGGAAATGGCAAGAATGGAGAATTTGATGAACATCCCAGAGGACTCAGTGCCTTGTCGGATTAGGGCCAAGCGCGGCTTCGCCACTCACCCTCGAAGCATTGCTGAAAGGGTTAGATTTATTTTACTATTTAGATATTTATTATTACAAACTGTGTTTATATTATAGGTCATAATTAGGCTAAACATATGTAAGATTAGGTTTGCGTGTTTGTGTGTTTATTATACATAGGAAAGAAGAACGAGAATAAGCGGGAAGCTGAAGAAGCTACAAGAACTGGTGCCCAATATGGATAAGGTAAATGTTATTAATTTATATTTTCATCTTATTTAGGTGTAGTTGATTAAATCTGTAATTATGTTTTGAAAATTTTGGCAGCAAACGAGCTATGCAGATATGTTGGATTTGGCTGTTGAGCATATAAAAGGTCTTCAACATCAAGTAGAGGTACGTCCTTAAATACATATAAATCGATATAATATATTGAATTAAAGTGAAATTTTCTCAAACTGAAGAAAGTGATTCACTGATTATATTCCTTATATATATATATATATATTTATATTCCTTATATATATATATGTTGAGAAATGTTAGCTTAGAGCCAAAATAGTATTTTAAGGAAGCAGTAACATAGTGGTTAGTTTTTTTTTTTTTTTTTTTNAATTGATCAAAACCATGATTTAATATTTTCTTTACTCAAGAGGTATTTTTTCTATACTGTGAAAACATATAATAATATAAGGGTTTATTCGTTGATCTTAATAATGTTCAAATGGGTTCATTATGTTTTCACACTTATAAACATAAATTTGATCATCATATATAGCTTATAATAAAAGTACTTTAATAGTATAGACTCATTAAAATTAAGAATCATGCATAATCGTTCTACTTAACAATAACAATACAGATATAGGTCATTTATTATTTATTATATATATTATAAAGTCAATATATGCATTGGTCTACCGTCTACGTCATGTTTGAGGTTAGAGTCGTAGGTCCCTTAATTGGCATGTTATATGATCTTATGAGTCTTATTCAAGTATGTATAAGAAAAAATCATAAGTTGAACTTTTTACAGTTAAGTCCATAGAAACTATACAAATTTCAAAATATAGAAAGCGTTTGTATGATAATCCAATTATGTTATGTATAGTTACTATTTGTTTGGAAGAGCTTTGAATTAATATGATATTTTGTTTTGATTAATTGTTATATTGTAGTCACTAGAAAAGGGAATGGAGAGATGTACTTGTGGGGCATGCAAGAAACGATGATTAATGATATGTTTCCAAGTAGAGAAGAAAAAAAGAGACTTAAGGAAGACAAAAATAAACAATACAGTGAAAAGGGACTTAGTTATATTTGGTTTTGGACATCTAAAGAAAATGATGATGATGTCTTAATGAAGGCTGGTTTTAGCACACTCTCAATGTCTTGACCTTATATTATAATTATTTTTATAATTAATTTTTTTTCTTCTTTATAAAGCTAGTTAAATTAGTTTAGAGCAAAACCCATATTACTGATATTAAATTACTCAACCCTACGTTTTGGACTATGAATGCACTAAAGAAACAGAATAACAAGATCATAGTGCTTTTCAACAAAAATATCAAATAATGATAATGAATATATTAATAAACACAATTTGAACCAAGCTAAATCTAAATATATATTACTTTAGAAAGAGAGTAAAATAGCAACAAAATGTGTTTTTTTTTTTAAGTGATATGGAAAATCCAGTAGTGACCATTTAACGTGTTTATTGATTGACACTTAAATAATCTGCTTATATTATTATATCATTAACAAAATTGTGTTGTTAATTTGTTAAACCAAAGTCTATTGCTGACACAGTTTATTACATTATACGTAACAAAATTTTCAAGTACTAGACGTAGACTCTTAATTTGTTTCTTTGATCGAAATTATTACAAGGAAACTGCGACGATCAATCATGTCTTCCTCCATCAAATTTAACACTCTCTCAAACTTACAAACTAGTCGTATTTAACATTCTCAAAAACCATTGGTATAAATCAAAGCCACAAATATGTATCTCCAATAAAAATATTTGAGTTTTGTAACGTTTTTCTCACTACCTTTCTGAATTCTCCGGCAACTCTGTACGTTTGATGTGGCTGATCTCGGTGGATTTTTCTGGTTATTTCTTCTTTGTATTGATCTGATTCTCTTTTGTTACGCGGGTTGATTTACCTTATCTCTTCATTCATGAATCAGTATCTTTTTCCTTGAAAAAGACAGTCTGGCATATATCAATTTCTCCTCAATCAGTGCTCCTCAAATATTACCAAATATTTTCATAATAATTGTTGATCTCACAGATACTACGATGGTGCTTCCTATGCATTCATATATGAGTGCTCTGCCTCTGCATCGATCATCTCACTCGTGCTACTTTGCGCTTCACATAAACACCATTAAGAAAAAAATTTTATCAAGTTTTATGGCTGATCTACTTTTTTCAAGCTTAGGTTCATTATCTCTTGAAGATGATGAACCAATAATTTTACCAGACGGCCCTCAGTTTAAAGTGGCTGTTGATAATGAGAAAAGTTTGATGGGTCGTCTCCTCAATCCCGACCACCAGGTTATGGCTAAGCTGATTGATACAATGCCAAGGTTATGGAGACTGGTTGGCAATGTCAGAGGCATTGCTTTATCCAAGGAGAAGGTTCAGTTTATTTTCGATCATGAATATGATCTGAACAGGGTTCTTGCGGAGCGGCCATGGACTTTTGATTTCTGGACAGTGCTCTTTGAACGATGGATGCCGCAGCCACACCCGGGGTTTTTAACGGTTTTTGAGGTATGGGTTCGTATCAGAAACATCCCTGTCAATCATTACACTCTGGAAACTTTGAAGACCCTGGCATCCTCGATAGGTGTTTTCAAAAAAGCAGAGTTTGATCCTGCTTTGTCAATCAAGACAGATTTTGCTCGGGTTCAAGTTTTGTTTAATATTGATAATTCGGCAAAGCCATCACGGAAGCTTACTCTTCCTTCAGGGGACTCTGTCGTCATTGAGTTTGAGTATGAGAACATTCGGAACAAATGTCACCATTGTTTCCGGTTGACTCATGATAAGCGACATTGTAACAGACTGCGAAACACTTTACCTTCGGGATCAGACAGCAGGCTCAAAGGTTTCAGTCTTGATAACCACATAGGTACAACTTTTGCTCCAGTGGTAACTCCCATTCGGTCTGTGTTTTCAACACCACCTGGGTTTGCGCCAATTTTTCAAGGATTATCTCCTGAGCAAAACAGAATTGCACAACAATATGTGTCACATCCTGATCCAGTTGAGCGCAATGCAAGGATTGTTCGGGTTCATCAATCCATTCAAGACTTGGGTGGTTCCACTGCTTTACCTCTGGTTCATAACGAGCATTCGGTAGAGAAAGGAAAAGGTATCATGGTTGTTTAAGAAAGTAGCAAGAAAGGTATCATGGTAGACAATTCTTTGGGTCATATGCATCAGACTGATGGTGTGATCATTAAGAACCAAGATTCGATGGTTTCACTTTTACAAGAGGTTGAAAAAGGTCAAAGTCAGATCAAAGGGATAGACAAGGTTGAACGCACTGTACGATCTTGCATTGATGTAGGGGAACACCACTTGGCCAGTGCAAATCAGGTTACCAATTTATTGATTGAAGGAGTTAATGCTGCAAGTGAGGCAAAGGCACAACAAAGGATCGATACTCCAATATTCACATTTGGCTCAGTCGGAAAAGGTGAGAAAGTTATGAATCTTGGAGGAGGAACAACGCAACGTAAACGTCTTTCAGCAAGGAGAACGCAAGGTGCTTCGGGTTCGAGGAAGAATGTTCAGTTAACCTCAGAAGTTGATGTGTGTAAGGGCACAAGTAAGAGAAAACTTGTTCTTGATGATGGAACAAATGGTAACAAGAATCCAAAACTAAACGATGATTCGGTGGCTTCCGTATTGAAGCCGCTGCAAGATAAATGAGCTTTTTGAGTTGGAACTGTCAAGGTGCTGGGGGCACTGAGACAGTAAGGCGTCTCCGCGACTTTCGCCGGAGATTTTTTACAGATTTTTTGTTTTTAATGGAAACTAAGCAACAGTCGAATTATGTTCTTAATTTATGCTTGTCTCTTGGTTATGATAGTAGTGTTATTGTAGACCCGGTTGGGTTGAGTGGGGGTCTTGCTGTCTTTTGGAAAAATTGCTATGAAGTCTCTATTTTAAGTTATGACTCCTGTATAATTGATTTACATGTTACGCTGGGAAATATTTCTTTTTTCTTATCTTGTGTTTACGGTGATCCAGTTCTGGCTGTAAGACATTTGGTATGGAATCGATTAATACAATTGGGAATGAGCAGAGTAGACACTTGGATTTTGATGGGAGACTTTATTGAACTTCTGGATAACTCTGAAAAGTTAGGGGGGCCACTACGTGCAGATTCTTCGTTCTGGGATTTCCGTAATATGGTCTCTAATTGTGGTCTAAGAGAACTTCACAGCTCAGGTAATGCATTTTCTTGGGCTGGGTGGCGAGATCAAGTCTGGATTCAATCAAGGTTGGATAGATGTTTTGCTAATGATGGTTGGTTTGATATATTTCCTCAAAGCAGAATGAAGTTTTTGGATATGTGGGGTTCTGATCATCGACCGGTTTTAATACATTTTGTTCCAGCTTTTTCTCAACAGAGTTGTAACAGGTTCTTCTATGATAAACGCTGGAAACAAAAAGACGGGTTTGTGGAAGCAGTGGATAAAGGATGGAATGAGGATGGTATGGTTTCAAATTTTTCCCTAATGGATAGGCTGGCTAATGTTAGAAGGCAGTTATCTACTTGGAAAAAAATAGCACAGCCTAATTCCGGGAAAGAGATTATCTCCCTACAGCACCGACTAGACTCTAAGATTTCAAAGGTTTATCCAGATCACAATCTTATGTCGGAGTTAAGGAAGAATCTGGCAAAAACTTCTCGCCAAGAAGAGATTTATTGGAAAGCAAGGAGCAAAGAACAATGGCTTTCGGTTGGAGATAAAAACACTGCTTATTTTCATAAGTGTGTAAAGAGTAAAAAGCTTAAAAATAGGATTCTTATGTTACTCGATAATAATGGACAGGAACAGTTCTCGGATGGTTCAAAGGGAGAAATAGCAACAAGATATTTTCGTGACTTGTTTGGTACAACGGGATCAGTGGATTACGATAATATCTTTGACAATTTTCATCCAAGAATTACNTTCGGTTGGAGATAAAAACACTGCTTATTTTCATAAGTGTGTAAAGAGTAAAAAGCTTAAAAATAGGATTCTTATGTTACTCGATAATAATGGACAGGAACAGTTCTCGGATGGTTCAAAGGGAGAAATAGCAACAAGATATTTTCGTGACTTGTTTGGTACAACGGGATCAGTGGATTACGATAATATCTTTGACAATTTTCATCCAAGAATTACCGATGATATGAATGCAGAGTTAACTAGGCAAGTTACTGATTTGGAGATTAAAGATGCAGTTTTCTCAATCAACGGTAATAGTGGACCAGGTCCAGACGGTTTCACCGGAAACTTTTACCAACAAAACTGGGGTCTGGTAGGTCCAACGGTGTGTGAGGAGATTAAAATTTTTTTCTCAACTGGTTGTTTTCCCAAGGAATGGAATTTTACCAAAATCTGTCTGATTCCAAAGGTGAAGAATCCAACAAGAATGGTGGACTTTAGACCAATCAGTTTGTGTTCGGTTCATTACAAAATTATCTCAAAAATTTTGTGTGCAAGACTAAAACGGTTTTTACCTCACCTGATCTCAGAAACTCAGGGGGCTTTTGTATCTGGTCGATTAATATCGGATAATATACTCATAGCACATGAGTTGATCCATGCTCTGCGAACAAATCAAAAAGCTGCTTCAGATTTTATGGCTGTGAAAACAGACATATCGAAAGCCTATGACCGAGTAGAGTGGAGTTTTTTGAAGAAACTAATGGAAAAAATGGGATTCGCTGAACTATGGGTACAATGGATAATGTATTGTGTTTCAACAGTCTCTTACTCAATTATTATCAATGATAATACTTACGGGTATATTCAACCTAAAAGAGGTCTTAGACAAGGTGATCCATTATCTCCGTTTCTCTTTATCCTTTGTGCTGAAGTTCTAGTTCATATTCTTAACCACTCGGAGTCTTGTGGTCGGTTACACGGGGTCAAAGCTTCTTCCACCGGTCCGGCGGTGCACCACATTCTTTTTGCGGATAATAGCCTACTCTTTTGTAGGGCAGACAAAACCTCATGTTTAGAATTGAAGAGATGTTTGCGGGTATACGGTGAAGCATCAGGACAGGTCATAAATTATCAAAAATCATCTATCATTTTTGGTTCTAAAATTGATGAGGCGAGAAAACACCAGGTGAAGACGCTCCTGGAAATAGAAAAAGAGGGGGGTGCAGGAAAATATCTCGGTTTACCAGAATGTTTTAGTGGATCTAAAGCTCAATTATTGAGTTTTATTCGGGAGAACCTACAGTCTCGGCTTAATGGTTGGTATGCAAAAACTTTATCTCAATGAGGCAAAGAGGTGCTACTAAAATCCGTTGCGATGGCATTACCGGTTTATGCAATGAGCTGTTTCAAACTTCCAAAGAACACATGTAAAAGAATAAACAGCTGCATGAAGGATTTCTGGTGGAACTCAGAGAAGGATAAAACAAAAATACCATGGGTTGCTTGGAAGAATCTATGTAAGGAGAAGAAGTTAGGTGGACTAGGGTTTAGAGATATTGAAGATTTCAACCAAGCTCTTCTAGGAAAACAAGCTTGGAGAATTTTAGAAAAACCGTCTTCCTTACTATCACAGATCCTAAAACACAAATATTTTAAAACTCAAAGCTTTTTAACTTGTGGTTATGGATCTAGACAATCTTACGCGTGGAGAAGCATTATTTGGGGTAGGAATCTCCATGCCAAAGGATTAGTATATAAGGTGGGAAATGGTCAACAGATTAATGTGTGGAAAGACAATTGGCTACTTGATAGGTTGCCAAGACCGGCGTTAATGGAAGGCCAGGTGACTGATGAAGAATTGTTGTTTTCCGATTTATTGAATGAGGATGGTCTTTCATGGAATATCCCAATGCTTAGACATTATTTTTCAGAGCTGGATGTTGCTTTGATCATGAAGATAAGGCCAGTTAGGAATATCGAAGATAAACTTACTTGGAGCCATGGTTATAACAGGTGTTACTCAACTCAATCAGGCTATAAGTTTAAGATGTTTTTGAATGGAATGGAAAATGAAGAAGTTCAGTCCATCTCTGCTCTTGAGCAAGGTCAGTATAAGAGACTATGGAATTTAAAAACTTGCCCAAAGATAAAACATTTTTTGTGGAAATCTTTAAACAAAGCTCTTCCGGTGACTGACCGCCTGAGATATAGAGGCTTAAATGTCGAGGAAAGATGTGCACTGTGTAACGAAGAATCAGAAACTATATGTCATACTCTGTTCTCGTGCTCATCAGCCATGGAGGCTTGGAATGCGGCAGGGCTACCTATACCTGCAATGGGATTTTCGGAGTCAATGTTTGTAAATGTTCATCATCTTTTTGCTTGTATCGAATCAGTGAACATTGCCTCTCATATACGACGAACCTTCCCTTGGATTTTGTGGAATATCTGGAAGGCGAGAAATGCATTGATCTTTGAGAAAACGCGATTATCAACTGCAACGATCGTTCACTTAGCAGTATGTGAAGCAGATGAATGGTTTGCAGCCAACATAACCACTCAACAGCCAGAGAGTTCTTTAGAAGTTATCAAATGGCTGCCACCGATATCCCCATCCCTGAAATGCAACGTGGGAAGTGCCTATGATGGTGTTAAATTTCAATGTGGGACTTCTTGGTTATTACGCAATAACGATGGCTCAGTGATATTGCATGGACGGCGGTCGTTTGCTGCTGTTAATTCACAGACAGAGTCAGACTGTATAGCGTGCTTGTGGGTTATGGAGTGTATAGTAGATCTACACTTTGCTAATGTTATATTCGAGATACAGTCTTCGGATGTAGTAGCATTGATAGCTGGAGCACACGGGGATCAAGAGTTGTATGCTTATATCAATTCAATCCTAAGCATTCTGAGCAGATTGGAAAATGCTTCAGTTGTGTATGTTCCGAGTAACACCATGAACCCAGTGAATCGAATAGCTAATAGTGTTATTACGAAGGAGAGGCATCAGTCATACATTTCTCGAGGGTATCCGTCATGGCTAAAGGCTGCGATAACATATGATATTTTGAACGCTTACCAGAGTTGAGCTTCGGATTAATCATCAGTATCTGTTTTAAAGGTCTAGTATAAGTTTTCTGCTTCTCTTTATTAAAAGCAAACTTGGACTTTCTCATTTCATCTTGAATATACAAGAGTTAAAGGGGAAAAAAAAAAATCATAGCCACATCCCCCAAAAACATCACTGATCACCTTTAAACACTAACCGGTCCAACCGCACGAAAGCCCGGTTTGAATAAAAAAAAATAAGATTTGGTATTGGTTTAGTAATTTAGTTATAAAAAAAAATCTGATGATTGAATATATTTTCATGCGCAAAATAATTACATTCATTACGCTAACAAAACAACTTTTAATTATTTCCTTTTAAATCTCTCGTTCTCTCTCTCTATTGGTTTCCCAACAAAGCATAGCGTTACAGAGAAGAAGGAAAAATGTCGGACGACGACGAGAGAGGTGAAGAGTACCTCTTCAAGATTGTAATCATCGGAGATTCAGCCGTCGGCAAATCCAATCTCCTTACTCGCTACGCTCGGAATGAGTTTAATCCGAACTCAAAAGCAACAATAGGCGTTGAGTTTCAGACTCAGAGCATGGTCATCGACGGCAAAGAGGTCAAAGCTCAGATTTGGGATACCGCTGGCCAAGAACGCTTCCGTGCTGTTACATCTGCTTATTACCGTGGCGCCGTTGGAGCACTCGTCGTTTACGATATAACTCGTACCTCTACTTTTGAGAACGTCGGTCGCTGGCTCGATGAGCTCAACAGTATGTTTTCCGATCTCTTTGTTGCTATGATTCAAATTTTTAAAATGAGATCTGTGAATTTAGTGTTGATTTCGATTGGAGTTATGATGGATCTGGATTTTAACTAGATAGTGAATTATAATGATTGCTAGTAATAGTGAGAATTTTTTAGATCTGTAAGATTTGTGATGACTTCATTAGACTTTGATTCAAATTCAAGTCAAAACGATTCAAAGTTTGGTTTGATATTAGTTTTGATAGTGATAATGATGATGAATGCTTGGTTGATGCAGCTCATTCTGATACAACAATAGCTAAAATGCTAATTGGAAACAAATGTGATCTGGAAAGCATAAGAGCAGTGAGTATTGAGGAAGGCAAGAGTCTTGCTGAATCTGAAGGTTTGTTTTTCATGGAGACATCTGCTTTGGACTCGACTAATGTAAAAACTGCTTTTGAGATGGTTATTCGTGACATATATACCAACATAAGTCGAAAGCAATTGAACTCTGATTCTTACAAAGAGGAAATATCCGGTGTGAATCGAGTTAGCTTGGTTAAGAATGAGAATGAAGGGACTAAGACATTCTCTTGCTGTTCCTGGTAACATCTTTGTGTACCGTTTTTGTCGGGTTGATACTTGTTCTTGATTTATCTTATAAAAAGACAGAGTCACAGAGACATTCTTATAGTTCTCTCAATTGAAGTAAAAAAAGAAGAGAAAATGGTGTTTTTGAGTTTCTTTGTTATAGATACAGAAGAAATGTAAGAACATTAGACAAAGATGATTGGTCAGTGTATAAGTTATTAAGTTATGTTCTCATTTCTACTTTCTACTTGTAACTTACATAAACTTGTGAGTGTTAAATCAATTTTGATAATCTTTCGATTTTTTAATTTCGATGGCCCGCAAATTTACTGCAAAATCTAAACAAAAGGATACAGGAAAAAAAAGATTCAACTTCAAGTATTAATCTTTGATTCAAAAATAATGGAAACTGTATTTGATTTTTATTATATAGTATTTATTAGATAGAAGAGCTGAAACACATTTATAGTTAAATTATTTGGAAAAGTCGTATTTTACGGTCAGCCGCATAAAACTGAGAATGTCTTCAGGACATTTTTTTGTATATCTCATTCGTTTCGAACACTTTTGTTTACCAAGAATAATAATGGAGTATATACTTTTTTGTTTATAGTACAAAATGCATTAGCCGGACTTCCAATCAAATATAATGTAAGATATTTAAAAGTAACAATCATGTTTATGTCACTTAACCGTGTTAATACGCGTTTGGTATTTAACAACTGTTCCATGTCTTATTCACACACTAATAATCAGAGAAAAAGTGTGTTATGCTTTCTTGCCAATTGAATAATACTATCAACAGTTTACATTTAAACTAAACTAATGTATATTAACTTAATAATGATGACTAGGTTTGGAACTTGGTAGTTGGAAATGAACAAACAAAAGTCAACTTCGGATTTAATGGGTTCCCACTTCCCACCCATAAATTTATTAAAAAAGAAACATATTTATTTTAATTTATTATTGTTCCATTAGAAACACAGAAATAAAAATAGAAACAAAGATAATAAAAGGGAATAGTAATTATTATTTTATAAGTCCTCTCAACTCTCATTGTGACCTCCAATACTTAGCCATTTCGAAACCATTTCTACCATAGTGATAATCTTCAATAGTCATATCAATCTCAGCTTGAGTATTCATCACGAAAGGACCATACTGAACCACCGGTTCACCAATCGGTTCTCCAGCTATCAAAACGAACCTCAAATTCTTCGAAGATGACTTGTTCCACACGCTAACACCATCATTCCCTTGTCCAAACACAATAACACTGTGTGCTGCAACAGGGGAAGAGTTAGACGAACCAAAAATAGCACCACCTTCACCGCTTTCAAGAACATAAGCAAATGCATTCCAAGATTCAGGAATGTTCTGGTGGATTTGAGCTCCTGGTTGGAGTGTGAAATCAAGGAACATTGTAGGTGTTCTAGTGTAAACAGGAGATTGAATTCCCATTGATTCTCCTGCTATGACTTTGACTTGGACACCATTTTGTTCTGCTTTTGGTATGTCTGAATTAGACAGTTCTTGGTAATTTGGCTCTATCCTGTCGACACCATAAATAAATAATCAATTTCCGGTTTAGAAATACCAAGAAATCGAATTTGCAAGATTTATACAAAGTTAGTTTTTATTTACATTTTTTCGTTGGAGGAAAGATTAATCCAAAGTTGTAAACCTTTGTTAGTTTCTTCTTCAGGCATTTCAGAATGAATAATTCCTCTTCCTGCAGTCATCCACTATACAAAAATATCCATAATCTTTTTAGTTATTTATTTAAAATCATTATATTATATATGGACTTATTACACATTTTTTTTCCTAATTAATATGTTTTTTTAATACCTGAACATCACCGGCATAGATTGTACCCTTATGACCTTTGAAGTCTTGGTGAGTGATTCCTCCCTAAACCAATTTAAAAAAAAATTGAATAAGTTGATTTTAACACCATTATATTATTTTAAGATTCATAATAAAAAAAATGTTAAGTGAATTACCTCTAATACGTATGTAACTGTTTCAAAACCTGCTCATCATAGAGATGTTACATTCAAAAAAACCATGGTTTATATTTCATATAAGTATGTAATGTATATATATGAACTTATATGTGATTTTACCTCTATGAGGATGATCAGGGAATCCACCTGGAGGTGAAACTGCTCCAAAGAAAAAAAATTAAAAAATTATCAACAAATAGTTTTTGTTTTTTTAGTGGAAAAAAATGTATTTTTTTAATTAATGAATAAATAAAATGGTTGCTTGCAAAATGGAGTTTAAAGAAATTACCAGAGAATTCATCTAGCATCAAAAAAGGATCTAATAACTTCTGCTCACTCCTGAATTCATACCAAAAAAAAAAAAAAATTCTCAGCCTTGAAAAATATTAATTTACTGAATTCAAGAACAAAGAATAAAAACCTGGAAATGCCACGTCTAACGACGGCTCCATCGCCTTCTTTCTGAAGCTTAGCAAAGACTTTCTTGATAACAGATCTTGATACGAAGTTTTGAGAAGAAGAAGAAGAAGACATTGATTTGATGTTTCTAATAAACCTAAATGAAAACAAAGCTCCAATAGAATTTGCTCTGTTTATCACAGCTCTCATATACTTTTAAAGTCGTCTTTTTCTTCTTCTTTTTTTAGGTGTGTGTTTGGGTTTATGATTGTGTGTGTGTATTTATAGAGATGAGAGGATGAAGATGTCTTTGAATTGTTTTTGTAGGGCCTAATGGGTTTCAAAATAACTTACAACGCCGCATTGTTTGGAATCAACAAGAGATGCATTGTGTCATGCTTACCTCACTATGACCCAACCTTCTTGTAGGCTTTGGCCTTTGTGTATACAAATTAGTCATATTATCATATAAAAATAATCAAAATAGTCATATTATCGAATTTTGCAACCTAAAATAAGATTGTATAGTTTCACAACAAAAAACAAGATATTGTTTTAATTTCGTTCATATCTTATCTTATATTTTATAAAATTTCCACATTTTTGCTCTACTTTTGTTCTTGTAAAATTTTGTTTTGAATTTTCGTTTAGCTATCTCTAAATTCGAACATAATTTCGATTAAATTGAATAGATATATCTGGTTGGATTTAATAATATAAACAATAAAAAATTTTGAGTTAATCCAATTAAGATAATAAGAGACTTAAAACTAGATTTTAAGCTAATAAACAAGACAAAGTCGATAAATTAATTTATTTCGGCCAATAAGATTTGAAACCGTTCAGATAAATCCCTAATTTTAAAAGTTTCTAAATTGAATTAACCTCGAAGACCAGTTCAAAAGTAAAAGAGATTAGCTTAGCTAGTAGCAGCAGCGTGTACTCAGGGACTTGACACGTTTCACTTTTGCATACATAGACATATATGTAACACTGACGTCATCAACTTTGGGGTACAGAAACCTATGTCCTTCTCTATATGTAAAAACTGGAAAGTATGTGTTCGCATTTAGATATATTGGGATTAAACTAACTAATAGAAGCAGAAGATATTAATCAAAAATTAAATGAGTCATGCTTACGTATATAAAGTTGTCACTTTCTATATAAATTAGATAATAAATGATTTGGCCATCATGAGAATGACTGTATTTATTTCTGAAAAAGGACGAATTAATTACTTTTTTTTATATTCATACATTTGTAGTAAAAAATGAAATATTAGAAAGAAAAATAATCTTACACGTATGAAATTAGTAGTTATCTTCTCATTTTAGGTACATTGCATACATCATACATCGATCATCACTACGATACTCTGCTCATTCTATGGTTTAGATCAAGCCATTAACTCAACAGCTTCAAATTTCTTATTTTCTCTCATTTCCCTAAAACTTTAGCTCTCTTTTATTATTACAAAATAATTATATATATATATATATATTTATATATATATTTATATAT
>KE157984.1:78670-94014 GCA_000411055.1 Leavenworthia alabamica
AAACCTTCTATTTGTCTTAGAGGGTTTAATTAGGTCTAAGTCTTTGATCATTATATAAGCTAAGGCATAGAAAAATAAGGAGGCATGTTTTGATCGTTGTGTGTAGAAGGACCATATGTGGTGCCTTGGATTGAATCACTAATCTTTAGTGATTCAATATTTTAGTTTGCTATTTTGTTATGGGATTTGGATTTGGTTGATTTAGAGATATTAATATCAAATTTCTATTTTGGGTTCTTCATTAAAGAAGTGATCTTTCATTTTAATGGCTACAGTGTTTGGTTTTCATTAGACACTTGCTACAGTAATCAATTAGACTAAAGATAAGAAGTGCAAACTTATCAACGTGGTGCGGGTGACCTGGTTCGGATGAAAACAACGCGAAAATAAAAATGATTCAAGCAGATTCAAACCCAGCACTGGGAGAAACAGACAAGATCGAAGTCAAAATCAGCAAGTTACAGAGGCTTAGTCGTGGTTTGGTTGAAAGCCAGATGAAGACATCAGTGACAGTGAAGGAATTGGAGAGGTCGGTCACACAGCTGGAGACAAATATAGAGTCGAGAATTTCCACAATCACTAGTAAGTGGGAATCGATGATTGTCTCTACCATGGAGCGTTATCTCCAACACTCAGCGTGTTCAGCAGAGAAGAGACAGATGGACGGACCTGGTGGTAAGAATAGAGATGTGCCTCCATTTCAGTGTCAAGTCATCCCTAACTCTAAGTCGCATAGAAATTTTTATTCTGGCGAGTACAGGAAAATGAGTTGCGACAACTACCATGAAGGTCACTGTGACAATCGATTGCGCAACATCGAGATGCCAATCTTTGAAGGAAAAAGTGTCTACAGTTGGTTAGCTCGGATTGAACGTTACTTCCGGTTACAGGGATCATCAGATGAAGCAAAATTAAAGTTGGTTTCTATGGGTCTTGCAGATGATTCTTTGAGTTGGTACAATCACGAAATCACCATAGCTCCGTTTGGTACTTGGAGACAGTTTGTGGATGCCATTTTGATGCGTTTTGGAGATGTCTGTAGCAAGGGACCGAATCAAACATCTATGGGCATCAAACAAAATATATTAACACCACTTCATGGAGCCAAATCAGAAGGGAATGTGGCAGTAGTTTCAGCTCAGTTGATGGAGAAATCAGAGCCAACTGTGATGACAAACATTATAGAACAGTCTATTGCACACCAAGTGTTCGGGAAAATTCCCCTGAGAAGAAATGATAGTCATTATTGGACTGATTCTGTGGCTGTGGACAGTAAAATGCCAACTGTGAAGCATATAGAAATACCTATCTTCAATGGTGTTTATCCATGTGGTTGGATATCGAGAGTAGAACGATTCTTTCAGCTTGGTCGTTATATAGACGAGAAGAAGTTACAGTTGGTGTCAGTGAGCTTAGCAGGAGATGCTCTAAACTGGTTCAATCAAGTATCTTTCACAAATTGGAAAGATTTCAAGTCAAGATTGTTTGTCCGATTTGGGAACGTCAATCCTCATAACTCTGATTTGGATATGAATTGGGAGCTTGCTCAAGGGGAGAATAATAGGAAGTTAGCAGAAACGATTGAGTTAGAAGAAAAAGAAACAACGTTAATAAAAGCTTGTGAGAGGACAAAGAGGGGGAAGAAACTGAATGAGGATCTTAAAACTTTAAGTGATAAGAAGGCATCTGATAAGGGCGAAGACAATAAGCGCTTCAATTATCCATTGGAAAAATTTCACACTGAAGTGCAAGGAGTTATTCTCGATTCAAGTGATGCAAACATAGAAAAGCATCTTGTTTTAGAGCTGGAAAGGAAAACTGAAGCACTTATGGTAATGCGCAATGATTCTAGCAAGCTTTGGGGCTCAATTTTTAAAGGGGAGCTTCAGTTAGCATCACAGCTAGAGGAGAAGAAGGCTATGCGAACTCATACCTCGTGGTGCGACTTTTTTCTCCGTGATATTGTTTCAGCTGTAGTGACACAATTTTCAGGTAATATGAACTTGGTTAACTGTGATGGAGATGCGTTATATTACAAGGAGAAATGGTGGTTTGTTGGTGTTGCTATTAGCGGCTCACAAATTAAAGACTTGAGGAATTGGAAGGTGGCTGATAGACACAAGCTTGTATCCTCTTTATTTATCAACAAGAACAGAGCTGTTTGGAGTGGGGAAAGTGGAGTTGGAAACCTTGAAACTGCAAAATTTGCAATGCAAAATTTGACAGCCTTTGGTGGAGAAAGGGTAATTTTTGGTGTTGTTCATGTTGGTAACAAAGTCAATGAACTACGAGAAACTGTACCCAGCTCTGAGAAAATAGAAGAAGCAAAGATTGTTGTTTTTCTTATGAAACTTTTGCAGACTGAAGAACAAGTGGAGCGTGTTGTTGTAATGCATTTTGCATTAATAGGTGATGACATTGAAGAAAAGAATTATGCATCATGGAATCAGAGATATGTGTTTGAGATGTTCTCTAGCAGGCAATGTGATGGTTATAAACCAACTGAATACACTCTTGATACTCTTGTAACTAGTACATGTTCCTTGCCCGAAACAGAGGCTAGTTTGCTTGAGCAGATCATGTGCACCATCCAGAAATTTGGATTCCTCTCCGATCTTTTTGCTTACAGCTGCTTGGTGAGTGCATTGGCAAAGCCTAGTTCATGGATATTTACTATGAAGGTGGTTGATCATTTTGACACAGGAAATGCAGTCACATTAAGCTGCACAATGCTTGATCTAATACGACGAAACAGTGGTGAAGAAACAACTCCTCTATGTATCGATCTGGAAAAAGACAAAGAGGGTAGTGGACAGTTTGATAAACTTTGGTGTGATACTCAGACTGATAAAGTTTTCCGTGAATATTGGCATTCAGAAGCTGCAACAGTTAATGTAAAGAGCAAAGATGAGCTTCTTGCAAGGAGTAAAGAGCATGCTACAGATATGGCTCCATTGGTCAAGTCTCAGTTTTTAACTCTTGGATGTATTGGTTACCAAGTATGGCACCGTTGGAAGACTCGGTATTGGGTAAGTTGTGTCTTGAAGCTTGAGGACAAGCTTCTTTAGCGAAGGGGGTATTGATAAGAGTATAAAGGCTATATAAGTTAGAAATTCTCTCAAGTCTAGTAAACCTTCTATTTGTCTTAGAGGGTTTAATTAGGTCTAAGTCTTTGATCATTATATAAGCTAAGGCATAGAAAAATAAGGAGGCATGTTTTGATCGTTGTGTGTAGAAGGACNAAACCTTCTATTTGTCTTAGAGGGTTTAATTAGGTCTAAGTCTTTGATCATTATATAAGCTAAGGCATAGAAAAATAAGGAGGCATGTTTTGATCGTTGTGTGTAGAAGGACCATATGTGGTGCCTTGGATTGAATCACTAATCTTTAGTGATTCAATATTTTAGTTTGCTATTTTGTTATGGGATTTGGATTTGGTTGATTTAGAGATATTAATATCAAATTTCTATTTTGGGTTCTTCATTAAAGAAGTGATCTTTCATTTTAATGGCTACAGTGTTTGGTTTTCATTAGACACTTGCTACAGTAATCAATTAGAGTAAAGATAAAAAGTGCAAACTTATCAGAAATGTAAGAGAAAGCTAAAGCAAGAGTCATATATATATATTCATAAAGCATAATTTAGGTTCATAAGTTCTTATTGTTTTTAAATTGGTGATACGATGGATGACCTTGAAGAGAACTCTAAAGCGCATGCATTGATGATTGATCCCCCTGCAAAACAAATAGAACAAAAAATGAATATAAGAAAGAGGATAGTTTTAGTCTTTTAGAGAAATCAAACACTACAGAGTATTGTTCTACTATTGGACATTCAAGTCTAAGGGATGTGATGTGCACAAGTTCGGCCAACAACATAACTTGTACGCAAGTTCAATACCCTTAACAACTGCAACGTAGAGAACTTGGTGTATTTATATCTAACTGAAGCAGTGGAAAGATATAAGAACAGTTTAACTAAGTCTCAAGACTCCCAAGTGAAGAAAATAACCAAAGTTGAAACACACCTGAAAAGTGACAAGTCCAGAACCAAACATCATCCTCACACAAAATCAACAACTTGTACCTTATCTACAACTATCTTTTCTCACAAAACCAGAATCTTTACAAGAAAAAGGAGGAAAAAAATATGTTTTTGCGTCCAATGTCAAGCTTCCCAAATTACTCTACAATTCAAATCTCATGACCAAACCATATCTTAATTCAAGCACACAATTTTCACGGCATAACAGAGAACCACCACCTAGAGATTATTGCTAAGTTACAGAAAGTTTGTTTTCATACCTGATTGCAAAATCAAGCTGTTGAAGCAGATGGAATCATTCCAGCTTTCCTAGCATAAGCAAATATACCACCAGCGTCAATAACAGGTCCAGCGTCACCAATTGGCTTCAGCTTATACTCTTTCCCCGTCGTATGATTGATCAGAATACTATCACCTTCCCTCAACTCAACAGTCGCAACATCTCCAGTTTTACACTCATCACAAACCCTTATCTCTGAATCCAGCGGATATATCTCTCCAGTAGCCACAGAGTTCCTGAAAAATATTCTAGCATAAGACTGAGCAACAACTGCTTTAGCTCCCGCTGCACCAAGACAAACCGGAGCATGTTCACGAGATGAACCACATCCGAAGTTTTCGCCACCGATTATGATTGAGTACTTTGTCTTCATCTCTCCTGGCTCAATGAATCGTTCCTTGTAAACAGCTGGAAGTCCAATTAAGGCATATGAACCGAGCTTCTCGTACTCATCTGGATTCGATGGAACAAGGGTGAGATACTCGGCGGGAATGATTTGGTCAGTGTCGATGTTGTCACCGACGACATAGCAGAGTCCATGGAAGGTCTTTCTCTCTTGAGGTTCGGCGGCTGAGCGTGTGACGAAGGCCGAGGCTGCTTCTCTGGAAACGATGAGGGGTTTGAAATTGAAAGAGACGGAGGTGGAATTGAACCTGAGAAATGATGATCGGAAGGAAGCAAAGGATGATCTGTTCGGAGAAGCTAGGGTTTGAGACAATGTAGGGTTTGCTGATTGAAGAGAAGACGCCGCCATTGTTTTAGTTTGCTGTGGTCAAGATTGAAGCAGTTCAACAAAAATGCGATTTATTATAAATGGAACTTTGTTTTATATTTTACGAAAATGCCACTCTCATAAGTCAGATACTTTTAACAGTTTCATGAAATTGTTTTTACATATGTCAATATATGTGTATGTTAATGATAGATTATAAAATTTTAAGGATCAGAAAGAGAATAAATCAAAACTCTGAGATTCTATGACATTTTTCAATATAAGTCCCTGTGGTTGGTTCCTTTGATATTTATATGTTATATAATAAGTCCCTCAAGAAGTAGCTTTTTGCCTCATCCATTTAGTAGCAGACCATTTCTCTCCCGACAGAACTTCACATCCACCATGTATGCTCCTCGGATCTGACTGTCCATCGAGTCCCTGAATAAAACAAGAACTCAAAAGCAGTCCAAATGATTCATATTCGTGAAGAAAGAGAGATTCAAGAAACGAACCATGCTCCAGAACAAAACTGCGTCTCCTTTGGCGGGCTTAACAGATATGCCTTTCATGATTTTGCCACCACATGTGCATTCACCATCACCAGCCTGCGTTTCAAAGAGAACGAACCAGTTATAAAACCATTTGAGTGAAAAGATATAAGAAGAATTATACCAAAGGGAAATAGGTTTCTCCTCCTTCGACATCATCTGTTAAATACATAAGCATAGTTGCTACACGCTGACCACCACGCTTTAAGTTAAACTGTGTTGAAAATGTAAACCAATGTAATATGAATATATGATGAACACATAAGATATCTTACCTTTAGTTTAGTCCTTGAAAACCAAACTAGATGTTCAACAAAACAAGTGTCGATCAAACCAAATCTATACACTGTTTCATACTCTTTTTTTATGCTTTTTTTTAATCAGCAAAAGACTTACAGTGTCACCAAAGTAATCGTGATGTGGTTTGTAAAACTGTTTCGGCTCGTATCTGCACTGAGGCAGATTTTGATTCATTAACTCAAGAAAACAGCTTTATTTGTTTGAAATTTCTTAAAAAGTAGAAAGGTTGCATTAGCTAGCCCACCTTAGAACTTGAATGAGTTCTCCATTTTCAGCTGGTACTTGAGAAAAGACTGCAATTCGCTTTTCAATTGCCTAATAGCAAAAGAAAAGGAATACAAAAAATGTGAAGGTCATCAGAATGACACATCTTTAAAAGATATATAGAGAGTGACCTTACCTGTATTATTGGATAACTTCTTTCTACATGAGTTAGAAACATTCCAGAGCTTGTCCTCACATCACTTTTAACTCCCTTAGCAAAAGGCAAGTAAAAGAACAATTATTTTAACACAGTAAATAAGATAAAGGAAGAGAACAGATAAGACTTTGAAGCATTTCTACTTGCGTCAAACGTTTGATTGAAACAACGAACAAACTTAAGCAGAGAGTGGAGGTGATAGAAACTTTAAATCTTCTAAAGAACAAGTGTACAATAGATCTTAATTTCTAGGGAGTTAAGAGGAAGGTACTGCACAGTAGTACCTTTCCGGTTTTAACATCAACAACAGTGGAAATCTGAAGGCGAGGCCGGGCTATTGCTTTTAGGTATTCACATTCCTGCAGATATACAAATCAGACAGAAATGTTATTCTATGATCAATTAAACTCATTGAAACAAAGTTCACTCAATGAACTAACATTGATTTTCAGGGCTTCTATATATATACCTCTGAGCTTAGAAAGTTATGAAGCACAATAATTCGAGGGGACCAACTAACTACTTCAGGCTTGACCTGCACTAAAGCAAATAGACATTAACAGAAACCAAACTGAAAAAACAAAATCTGTCAGTAAAAACTACGTTGAAGTCTTTTACTTTCTTATACCATTTACCATTTTATTAACATAAGAGATGTCAAAGGACTTACATAGCCAAGACGTAACATTTCTGCATCTTTGTCATTAGACCACCTAGAAACATCTGAATAATATAACATCACAGATTATGTATCAACATAACATATCCACAAATTAAGCTAAGGGTCTTATCCTAAACCTATGATTCTCAGATAATAAGAATGAAACTGTTGAGTTAACTTGTACGCAAACCTCGAAGATAACGAGAGTTCTGACCACGAAGCCCTCTTAGTGATGTAAATCCATTTCCTAATAAGAAATCACAAAGATGATCTCTTTATAATATATTAAACATAATAATGTCTTCAATATACATGTTTAAAGTTAAATTCCTAAAACACACATATAAAGTGAGGAAGAGAGGAGAGTTACCGTACGAATCTTCCAATCTAGTAATGAAGACCAATTGTAACAAGGAACCTATAGATTCCAATTAAAAAATAAATAAGAAAAAGAAACACAATCTACATGAGTTACCAAATGGCTGTTTCAATTTCTAATCATAAATTAAAATCGTCTTCTGAATTTAAAAAAAAAAAAACACTTCATTATCGAATTAGAATCTCAGGTAATGACTATAAGCTGGGAGGAAAAAAAATATATGAGCTTTGAAGATGGAAAGGTAATGATATTTATTTTGAGTCAACTATAAATAGAAAGAGGGGGAGTACCAATGATCATTCCGACAGTGACAAATGTCAATAGACCAAACACGATCTTCATGGCAGGAGCCATGTCTCTCCCTGATCTCTAACAAATGAAATGAAACCAAATAAAAAAAAAATTGGGAGAGATAGAGAGATTAGTAGTAACAGTCTTGCAGAAGGGAAAGAGAAAAAAAAAGAGAGAGAAGCTTGAGATTTGGATTGAGAAAAAACGTCAGAGGAGTTTCTTTTCAGGAATCTCTCTTCCTTCTCTTCTTTCTTTTTCAGCAAATAAGTTTTGTTTTTTTTTTATTAAAGCCCAATAAGCAAACAGAATAGTACAAAAGAGAGTTAGAGGAAATAACCCAAACATTACAACGAGGCCCTTTACATTTGAACAAGCAGCCCATTAAGAAACTCGTCTGAATAGTGAATAATACATACGCGTGGTTTACTCGGTTCCGGAATTTATATACTTTTGTATTGTTTGATTTTTTTGTTTCAATCTTTTTTTTTTTAAATAACTTATGTTTATTATAATTTTAAAACAAAAAATAATAACAATTATTTTAGTTCTTGTAAAAGAATGCGGTTGCATTTTGATAAGCAAAATTTTTTCAGTGCAATGTTCTCAACAGTGAGAAATTATTGAACTAATTGCCAACTTTATAAGAAAAAAACAAAAAACATAAATGGAAAATAAATAAATACAAAGAGTAAAATAAAGTAATAAACCGTCCAATATAAACCATAAAATTTTGTCTCTTCTTCTTATTCCTCTTTCCGATTTGCTCCGTCGATTACATCATGTTGTCGTATGATCTTACAAATCAACGATTCTTGTCAACAGTAGTGACTACTCTTCTGCTTGGTCTTTCGGTAATGGCGGTCGACGATTCAGCCCTCGAGTCTCCTGGATGTTCCAATAAGTTCCAAATGGTAATTTCTATTTCTTTTCTATCCAAAGCAACCTTTTGGTTCGATGTATTAACAGAGTCCAACAAATCAAGCGAAGCCCAGAACCAACATTAGCCAAAACTCACTCAACTGGACCTAAAAGGAACAAAGAAGAAATGGGCTGGAAAATAAAAGCAAAGCAGCCCACGGAGTCCACAAACCAACGGTCGACTGTACTTCTTCATGACGTCAAAAACAGAGGAAAAGCAGAGGACAAAGAGAAGAACAGTACGGCACCATTAGTGCAAAAGAATCGTTTCAATCTTCTCTCTTTAGACAACTCATGTTAGATAAGACAAAAGACAATTAGGTTTTTGTGTGTAACCAATTGTAAACCCTATATAAGGGACATCAAAGATGAGAAAAAGTTGTAGCCGAAACACTTAAGAAAATGAAAATGGAAATTTCAAGTTGTTATCTTTAAGCTTATGTTTTATTTCCTCTTTCATGGTATCAGAGCCATGGCTCTTGAACTTTATTCCACTCCTCTTCTTAACATATCAAACTGTGTTACAGTAAAACTTACTGAAAGAAATAATCTCTTGTGGAAGATTCAGTTTGAATCATTTCTTGCTGGACAAAACCTTCTTGGCTTCATTAATGGATCCTTTGCCGCTCCATCTAAGCTCATTCCTCGCCCAGGCATAGATGGACAGATGCCTGACATCCCAAATCCAGACTATCTCTCATGGTACAAAACAGATCAAGTGGTCAAAGCTTGGATCTTAGGTTCACTGTCTGAAGAAATACTCTCTGGAGTAGTTACAGCCAAAACTGCTCAGGAAGTATGGATTTATTTAGCAAATCACTTCAATAAAGTCTCATCTTCACGCTTGTTCGAACTCTAGAGAAAGCTGCAAACTGCTGAAAAGAAAGACAAATCTATGTTAGAGTTTCTTAAAGAAATCAAGAACATTTGTGAACAACTATCTTCAGTTGGTAACCCTGTAAGTGAAAAAATGAAGATTTTCTCAGCACTTCATGGTTTAGGGAGAGAATATGAGCCTATCAAGACATCCATTGAAGGATCTATGGATCTCATACCGCATCCCACCTTTGAAGACATTATACCACACCTGACTGGATATGCTGATAGGCTAACTAGCTATGAAACTTCTTCAGCTGTATCACCTCACCTAGCCTTCAACTCAGTTTATTCATCAAATCAAAACTATCCTAGCTACAGAGGCAGAGGACAATATCAGAATAGAGGTAACAGAGGAAGAGGTTACTATTCTACCAGAGGCAGAGGATTCCATCAACAAATCTCCTTTGCAAACTCCAGCTCCTCTAACTCTGTAAGTCAAGAAAATCGCCCTACATGTCAGATTTGTGGTAGAATGGGTCATGTTGCTCTTAAGTGTTGGCATAGGTTTAATAATAGCTATCAGGTCGAAGATGTGCCAACAGCTTTAGCAGCATTAAGAATCACTGACGTTTCAGAACAACAAGGCCAAGAATGGTATCCCGATTCAGGAGCTACCTCACACGTTACTAGCTCTCCTAGCCATCTTCAACAAGCTCAAAACTATGCTGGTTCAGACACAGTAATGATGGGAGATGGAAATTTCTTGCCCATCACACATACAGGATCTGCGGTTCTACCTACTTTCTCAGGTATTCTGCCTTTGAAAGATGTGCTAGTTTGCCCTGATATAGCTAAATCACTTCTGTCTGTTTCAAAGCTTACATGTGATTATCCTTGTATTTTTGAATTTGATTGTGATGGGATGCGTGTTAAGGACAAGGAAACAAAGAAGTTCCTAACACTGGGCAGAAACCTTAATGGACTATACAAGCTGGAGGATCTACATAAACAAATCTACTTTTCCAATCGTCAAAAAGCTGCTAGTGATGTTTGGCATAGAAGACTTGGACATTCAAACCCACAGATCCTGCAGCTACTCTCCTCAAGTCAAGCTATCTCTATAAATAAGAAGACTAACTGGATATGTGAGGCATGCCAGTTAGGAAAAAGTCTTAGTTTACCTTTTTCGCATTCTACTTTTGTTGCTTCTAAAGTATTGGAAAGAGTCCACTGTGATTTGTGGGGACCTTCACCAGTTTTGTCTGTCCAAGGGTTCAAATACTATGTCATCTTCATTGATAATTGGTCTAGATATTGTTGGTTGTATCCCTTGAAGAACAAATCAGATTCTACTCTACATTTGTGTCATTTCAAAGACTTGTGAAAAATCAATTTAACAGCAAAATTGGTATTTTTCAATGCGATGGTGGTGGTGAGTTTATAAGCAATCAGTTCTTATCTCTATTACAACAACACGGAATAAAACAATACATATCATGTCCACACACACCACAACAAAATGGTTTGGCGGAGAGAAAACACCGGCATGTCACAGAACTTGTCCTGTCAATGTTGTTTCAAGGAAAGGTCCCACATAAGTATTGGGTAGAGGCTTTCTTCACCGCCAACTTCTTGATAAACCTTTTACCAACTTCTGCTATAGAAGACAAACGTTCACCTTTTGAAAAACTTACTGGGAATAAACCTGAATACTCATCACTACGAAGCTTTGGTTGTGCCTGCTATCCAATGTTAAAAAAATAAAATGAACAATGAGTAAACCAAAACTGACCAAAACCAAACATTCAACTTCTAAGTTTGATCCTAAGTCTCTAAAATGCGTCTTCCTGGGTTATAATGATAAATATAGAGGCTACAGATGTTTATATCCTCCCACGGGAAGAGTTTACATCAGTCGCCATGTGATCTTTGATGAGCAAGTCTTTCCTTTCTCAGATGTTTATAGTTCGTTACAACTAACTACATGCACTCCTCTACTCAGTGCATGGCTTAAAAGTCTCCCAGACATTGCCTCTACTTCATTAGAACCACCTGCTGCATCAGAAAACACAGGTATCACTATCCCTCATTTACAAGTTCCTGCAACTACAACACCTCCTCAGCCTTTGACAACAAATACTACTGACACACCATCTGAGGATAACATGAGTGATGAGAATCACATGGAACAAATAGCAGGAGCTCACCCTGACTCTATTGACGAGATAAATGTTCAGTCCTCAGATCTTCATGATCAAGATCGCTCAGAAAATCAAGTTACAACTTCCGCTGCTTCTTCAAGTACTACAGTTTCTGAAAATACAGTTGACAACTCTGTTGATTTAGCTCCTCACCTACCTCTGGCTGTACCTGAAAATCAACACAGCATGATCACAAGAGGAAAAGATGGAATAAGGAAGCCAAATCCAAGCTATGCGTTGATGCTTCAAAAGGTCTCTTATACTGAGCCTAAAACAGTTAATGAAGCACTAAAAGATGAAGGATGGAATGATGCAATGACTAAAGAAATAGACAACTGTTCTGAAACAAACACATGGTCTTTAGTTCCACACACACCTGATCTTCATGTGTTGGGATGCAAGTGGGTTTTTAGAGTTAAACTTCATGCTGATGGTTCTTTAAATAAACTGAGAGCCAGATTAGTGGCGAAAGGCTTTGAACAATCAGAAGGGATAGACTATCTTGAAACTTACAGTCCTGTAGTACGAACCGCTACTGTCAGACTGGTGTTGCATCTTGCCACAATAATGCAGTGGAAACTAAAACAGATGAACGTACAAAACGCCTTTCTCCATGGTGATCTATTGGAAGATGTGTACATGACTCAACCTGCAGGTTTTATAGACAAAGAGAAGCCTCATCATGTTTGTAAACTCCACAAATCCATCTACGGCTTGAAACAATCACCAAGGGCTTGGTTTGATAAATTTAGCACTTTTCTTTTAAAATTTGGCTTCATCTGCAGCAAACCAGATCCCTCTCTCTTCATATGTGTGAGAGACAATGATATCATCCTCCTTCTTTTATATGTTGATAATATGGTAATCACGGGAAACAGTTCTTCTCTGTTGACCTCTCTGCTCACAGAACTGAACAAACAATTCAAGATGAAAGACCTCGGTCAGCTTCATTATTTCCTTGGTATTCAAGCAACATTTCACTCAGAGGGGCTCTTTTTATCTCAACAAAAATATGCTGAAGACTTACTGGTAGCTGCTCAAATGGAAAATTGTGCTCCCATGCCCACTCTACTTCCTCTTCAACTAAGCAAAGTCACTGATCAAGATAAGCCTTTCTGCGATCCTACATACTTCAGGAGTCTAGCAGGTAAACTTCAATACCTTACTATAACTAGACCTGACCTTCAGTTTGCAGTTAATTACGTCTGCCAAAAGATGCACGCTCCTACACTATCGGATTTCAACCTTCTCAAACGTATACTAAGATATGTTAAAGGGACAGTAACCATGGGAATCTCTCTCAACAAGCACACTGACTCAACTCTTCGAGCATATTGCGACAGTGACTTTGCAGGCTGCACCATCACAAGACGCTCAACAGGTGGTTTCTGCACCTTTTTGGGTACAAATCTTATATCTTGGTCTTCTAAGAAACAGGACACTGTTGCCAAAAGTTCAACGGAAGCAGAGTACCGTTGTCTCTCAGAGACTGCTTCAGAAATCACTTGGATTAACACTATGTTGCGTGATCTTGGAGTCCCTCAACCAGTCACACCTGAATTACTCTGTGACAACCTCTCAGCTGTACATCTTTCAGCCAACCCAGTGTTTCACAAACGTTCAAAACACTTCGAGACACACTTCCACTATGTCAGAGAAAGGGTAGCATTGGGATCACTTGTTGTTAAGCATGTGCCTGCCTATCATCAGTTGGCCGATATTTTTACAAAGTCTCTCCCACAGAATGCATTTACTTCACTTAGGTTCAAACTTGGTGTTGTCTTCCCGCCCACACCAAGTTTGAGAGGGGCTATTAACAGAGTCCAACAAATCAAGCGAAGCCTAGAACCAACATTAGCCAAAACTCACTCAACTGGACCTAAAAGGAACAAAGAAGAAATGGGCTGGAAAATAAAAGCAAAGCAGCCCACGGAGTCCACAAACCAACGGTCGACTGTACTTCTTCATGACGTCAAAAACAGAGGAAAAGCAGAGGACAAAGAGAAGAAAAGTACGGCGCCATTAGTGCAAAAGAATCGTTTCAATCTTCTCTCTTTAGACAGCTCATGTTAGATAAGATAAAAGATAATTAGGTTTTTGTGTGTAACCAATTATAAATCCTATATAAGGGACATCAAAGATGAGAAAAAGCTGTAGCCTAAACACTTAAGAAAATGAAAATGGAAATTTCAAGTTGTTATCTTTAATCTTCTGTTTTATCTCCTCTTTCACGATGGAGTTGATTATAATACAGGTTAAGGTCTTAAATTGGGTTGATGGGGGTTGAAGGTGATTACATTACTGGCTTAACTGCTCAATTTGGAGCATCGTTACCTTCTGATGCTGATCAAACCGTTAGATTCCCGGCTACTTTTGTTGATCCTTTGGACTCATGTTCTAATCTCTCTTCCAGGTTCAGTCTCTCTTTTATATTCGTTTAGACTCTGCAATACATTCTCTTCAAGTCAATGGCTTTGCACTGATTCATCTGATTTGGGATATTATTTTCTCTACTATAGAATTCAACTGGTCAAATTTTGGAGGTGCAAGCTGAGTTTTTTTTTGTTTTTGCAATGTTATTTGATTTCAAGACTTCAAGTTGTTGTTGTTTCAGTTAGATGGACATATTGCATTGTCTGTCCGTGGCAATTGTGCTTTCACATAGAAGGCTAAACATGTTGAGGAAGCTGGTGCTTCTGCTCTGTTGGTCATTAATGACAAAGAAGGTTTTTTTTTTTTAATCGGTTTTGGATTGAAATTTTCGTGTTTCTTAGCTTTGTATTGTCTCATTTAGTTGTCATCTTTTATCAGATCTTGATGAAATGGGATGGAAAGGACACATCTCTAAATGTGAATATACCTGTCTTAATGATCTCCAAGTCAAGCGGGGATGCTCTTAACAGGTCTATGGTAGGAAACAAGAGTGGTGAGCCATTGTGATTTTCCAGTTCGGTTTTTCTCAGCCTTTAAATATACTTGTTGATGTTGTACATCTACAATTTGAAACATATGGTATTCTTATATATCTCTTCTAGGCTAAGACTAATTTTTTTATGATGCAGTTGAGCTTTTGTTGTATGCTCCAACTCGTCATGTCGTGGACCTCACAGCTGGTTTCTTATTGCTCATGGCTGTTGGAACTGTTGTAGTTGCATCACTATGGTCATAGCTTACATATCCTGACCAAGCTAGTGTATCTTACAACATATTAGGAAAGGTTAACTTCTTTCAAATCCTTACTTGGTGCCTGGTGGTCTCTCCACTGGTACCTATGCTAGAAAAATTGTGGTTGAGCACTTTTGCATGCTATGGTTTCGTATTATTTAATATCATATACACTTACATTTCCCAGATACTTTCTGTAGCAGCCTCATGTAACTGTGTGGGATTGGTGATCAAAACTTCAGTTTATTTGACTAAGTCATTGTTATGATATTAAGCTATCACTGTCTTTTCAGAGAAGGAAGTTGCATTAAAACTTAAACTTTTTTTACAGGAATTTTCTAGTGCTGGGACCAGAAAAGATGACCCAGAGAAGGAAATCCTTGATATAAGTGTTACTGGTGCTGTATTTTTTATTGTAACAGCCTCCATTTTCCTTCTGCTCCTTTTCTACTTCATGTCATCATGGTTTGTATGGGTGTCACCATATTTTTCTGCATCGGTGGCATACATGTAATTTCATTAACATCTGGTGGTCTTGAACCTGTGTAGAATACCCAGATTTAATATATATATATATATATATATATATATATATATATGT
>KE157984.1:121192-134228 GCA_000411055.1 Leavenworthia alabamica
TAATCCATCTTTATGTCGACAAACTTACAATCGTCAGAAATCGACGTGTTTTCTTAAAGTGCTTATTGCTTTAATGAAATGTTACAATGTTTATATGATTAATTTTAAAAGAAACTATCAAAAGACAAGACATAACTATGTATGAAAAAAAGACAAGACATAACCAAGCAATAATATTTTTTATATTTGGAAAAGCATGCAACTAATTATTTGGTATGGTATGGTTACAAAACAAGACCCTAGGGTTATATCCATGCATCTTGGGTTTCTGTTGAAACCTTCTGGTCGAATCCGAATGTATAAATTATATATGAATCTAGAGATCTTAGAACTCTCCTATAAACCCTATTACTTTGTCCCAGGACCTCTACATGATTTGGAGGCTGGTGTGGCTCCCCCTCGGATGGTTCCCCTCTGTGAAGGACAGAATAGCCTAGCCTCTGTGACACTAACCTGAAAAGATAGACATAGAAGTAAATGAAGCAATGTTAGAAAAATAAAAGCTAGTATTGATTTCTTCATTACCATTTTTGTTTATCTATCAAGTGTCGACCATTAGTGTATATATAGAGATTGTAAAGTAGACAAAACCTTATTGGATATAAAAAGTAGTTCAAGTGTCAACTTCGTTTACTTCTACTTTTCAACAAGATTACTGTTCATTTAGAAATACAATATATTATCTTACACTAAACAAATAAATAATCATGAAAATACTCTTAATCTATTGGTTAAAGTTTTAAAGATATCTACAGTAGATCTGCAATTCAAAATCCAAAACACAATTTATTACAAATAAAATAAAATAAAAGTTTTACAGAAGTTTGAGTGTACACTAATAAAATCATCGTAGTGATAGAATTTTTACATCAGAAATGATATTTTATCTAAAATTGTTTGGCGAAAATTCAAGTGTTGCATATAAAATTTCTTTATAATAGATATATTGTTGTACATATAGAATTGTACGTCAAAAATAATTTATACCATAAATTATCATAAGTATAAGTTATTTTCATATTCCTAAAAATTATATAACATCAATATAATAAACAATAAAAAAACAAATAAATCTAGCTAGGTAATAACGTATGCATGACTTTTAGAGGTTCCTATATATTCCACATATGACTTTTCAATAGTACTCCCAAGTCAAATTTTCATTAAAGGAGCTTTATGAAATAGGAGCTATGTAGCTAGGATCTCATCTTGTTTTTGCCTTTATAGCACCTCATTTTTGACCATTAAAATGGGGGAAAATGTTAAAAAAATCGTGAACTTTTCAAATATCGCCAAATAAAGGTTAAACTTACAAAATCGAAGAATAATCCTCGTCTTTTGGTTGAATTTTTAATTAAATACAAGACTTTGCGTTGACCAGGCAGATTAAGTCTTTCGTTAAATCGATTAACGAAGGATTATGACGGAGTTAATTAAACCATGAACAGTATCGTTACGTTAAAACGCAACCATTTTATTCGCTAACAAAACGACGTCGTTTTGTAACATATCAAAAATTAAACTTAAAAATGCCTAAATCGGGATTTTATTCACTTTCTCTGCAACCCTAATTTTCTGATTTGGGGATTTTTAAGTTTAATTTTCAATATGTTATAAAACGGCATTGTTTTGTTAGTGAGTAAAACGGTTTCCTATTAACGTAACAACACTGTTTACGGTTAAATTAACTCTGTCGTAATCTTCCGTTAATCGATTTAAACAAAGATCTAATCTGCCTGTTCAACGCAAAGTATTGTATTTAATTAAAAAGTCAACCAAAAGATGAGGATTATTTTTCGATTTTGTAAGTTCAGAGTTTATTTGGCGATATTTAGAAAGTTTGCGATTTTTTTAACATTTTTCCCAATTTCTCAGACTATGTCACACATGAGCTTTGCCTTGTAGTAACCGCAATTGTATAAATGGATATAAAGAGGTTAACAAAAAAAACTCTACTACTATGTTTTGTTCCTACTCCAATAATATATTTTATTTCCCCTTTGAATTTCAGTTTGGTTACTGTCTGAGTCTATAGACACATGTTTATGAATTTACTTCAAGATGTGTATTTATGAATGTCTTATCAATATAAATAGAAATTTGGGAAATTTCAAAACGAGAGGACCATATAATATTAAAGAAGGGTTAAATCAGACTGGTCTTGAACACAATCGAGTCAAACACGTGTTTGTGGTCATTAAAAATATTATTTTTTTGTTTTGTTCTACAAGTATACTTTGACAAAATTTTAGTATTTTTTTTTATCATCTATTAATCATTAATATTATAGATATAGAATAATGGAAGAAGATGATATTCTCATTATTCTTTACATGTATAAATACAAGAGAATAGACATATATATGGAAGTCAAATATATGGTACATAAAGATGAAATATATTATAATAACTCCTTGATATACCCTCTCAAGATGGTGTGGGTTTCATCACGCCAATCTTGTTTGTGCTTTGTTGAAATGGAGTCCTTGTCAGCGGTTTAGTCAAAGCATCCGCCAATTGTTGTTTGCTTGAGACATGAGCAACGCGTAAGGTGCCATCCGTTATCTGATTCCGAATAAAATGATAGTCCAAGGCCAAGTGCTTCATACGAGAGTGAAAAACTGGATTGGCACAGAGGTAAGTTGCTCCAACATTGTCGCAATAAATGACTGGGACTGTAGGTATTGAGATTCCAAGTTCGTTAAGAAGTGACCTGATCCATCTCATTTCTGCGGAGGCATTAGCCACTGATCTATATTCTGCCTCAGTTGACGAACGAGCAATACCTTTCTGTTTCTTTGATGACCAGGAGATTGGATGTTTTCCAAGATAAATAATGTAAGCATTAGTACTGACATAATCATCTGGATCGCCTGCCCAATCGGCGTCTGAAAATCCATGTAAAGATGTTGAGTTGTTCTTGGTGAAACAGATACCATCTGAAGGTGTACCCGCTAGATACCGTAGTAGGCGTTTTGCGGCATTCCAATGCTCTGTTGTAGGAGAGTGCATAAACTGTGACAAGCGGTTGACAGCATAGGAGATATCAGGTCTCGTGAATGCCAGATACTGTAAGCTTCCTATCGTCATACGATATTCCGATGGATCAGTGAGTCGAGTGCCTGAGTTTATTGAGAGTTTTGGATGACTTGCCATAGGTGTTGCGACAGGTTTGGCATTAAGCATCTGACATCGTGGTAGTAAGTCAAGAATATATCGTCGCTGAGTAAGATATAATCCAGTGGAAGTGCGATGAGCTTCAATCCCCAGAAAGTAATGAAGATCCGTTGGGTCTTTAACTGAAAACCGATCTGCTAGCATTTGAAGTGTCTGTTGAAGCAGAGCATCATTGTTGCCGGTGACAATTATATCATCAACGTAGATCAACATATACACAAACTGTGATCCAATCCGCAAGATAAACAACGAAGTGTCAGCAAGAGAGTTGACAAAACCAACCGATGTCAAATGATTACGTAATTCTTTATACCAAGCACGTGGTGCCTGTTTGAGGCCATAAAGAGCTTTGTGGAGTCGACAGACATGGTGAGGTCGATCTTTATCAATAAAACCCGGATGTTGCTTAACATACACTTTTTCATGTAAGGTGCCTTGGAGAAACGCATTGTTAACGTCTAACTGTTTAATCGGCCATGAACGACTCGCTGCAACATCAAAAATTAATCTAATAGTAGTGGACTTAATTACCGGACTGAACGTTTCCTGGAAATCAATGCCCTGTTGTTGTTTGTAGCCTTGTGCAACCAGTCTGGACTTAAACCTTTCAATAGTGCCATCTGGTAAATACTTGATGGTAAAAATCCACTTTGTGCCAATAATATTCTGAGCTTCATCAGGCGGAACTAGTGACCATGTTTGATTTTGAACAATCGCAGTGAACTCAGTTGACATTGAGTTATTCCATCTTGGATCAGCTAGCGCTTGAAAAACTGTTTGTGGTTCACGTTCTATTGAATTACAGGCAGTCAATGCGTACCTGAGATTCGGTTTTGATACACCAGCCATCCCTCGAGTTGTCATTCTAGATAGCACTGGTTCTGTTGCAACTGGTACAGGTGGAGATTCAGGAGGTGAGTCTTGTTGGGTCACTGAATGAGACTGATCTGAATCAGCACTGCTGTTTATCGGAGTGGAGTCTATATTTGGGCTGACACTATCTCTTGAAGCAGAGTGCAACGGTGTCAAGTCTTGTGAACCTCCTGCATCATTACCAGATGATGAACCATCATGCAGGGGAGACCCATTAGTTCGCAGATCATCATTCGGCATTGTTGTAATGAGTGGCGACTGGTTTAATGGGATTAATGTTGGTGGAGCTGGAAAAATTGGGTCAGGATGTGTGTTTGACGATGAAGTAGAGATGGTTGAGAATGGGTATTGTGTTTCATCAAAGCGGACATGGCGGGAGACGTATATTCTTGTTGATACTGGTTCTAGACACAAGTAGGCACTTTGTGTAAGAGAGTAACCCAAGAAAATACAAGGTTTAGAGCGTGGTTCTAATTTGTGGTTGGTGTATGGTCGTAACCAAGGGAAACAAAGACATCCAAATATTTTAAGCTTTGAGTAGTTTGGGTTTTCTTTGAAGAGTATTTTGTAGGGTGACTCATTGGAGAGAACAGGGGTTGGCATTCGATTTATAAGGTATACTGCAGTCGAGAAGGCATAGGACCAGAAAGTGTTAGGAATGTTTGAGTGAGTAAGAAGAGAAAGACCTGTCTCGACTATGTGTCGATGACGACGCTCGGAAAGACCATTATGCTCATGTGTGTGGTGGAGTGGTAAGGTGAGCTATGCCTGAATCTGCAAGAAAATTTCTCAAGGCAATAAACTCACCACCATTATCGGAGAAAAGGGTTCCTATTTTCTCTTGAAAGACATTTTCAACTATGTTTTTAAAACAAATGAAAGTTTCTTTGACATGAGACTTAAGACGAAGTGGGTAAAACCAAGTATATCTAGAAAAATGGTCAACAATTATGAGATAATACTTGAAATTGTCAACAGACATTACTGGAGATGTCCATAAGTCTGTAAATAAATATTGCAGTGGACAAAAAGAGGTAATAGAAATCTCTGAAAACGGTAGTTTATGACTCTTAATAGAAAAACAATCATTGCAAGATAACTGAGATGAAAATGTTTGAGACATAGGAAGAGAAAACTTAGATATTATAGTTTTAAGGACTGGAAGAGATGGGTGACCGAGACGTGAATGCCACTGTGAAGGTGTAGGTTTTACAGTAGGTGTAGCAAAGAAGGAGGATGGTGATGAAACGGTTAACGGCCACTCATACAATTCTGCCTTAGTTTGACCTTGGAGTAATGGGACCCCCGAGCTGAGATCCTTCACCTGAAAATAAGCAGGGAAAAATTCCACAGAGACTTGATTAGTATTGCATAAACGATATACAGAGACGAGGTTGCGTTGAATACTAGGTACATATAAAACATCTTTAAGTGTTAAAGGTTTTTGTGCAGAAGAGATAAGAGTGGAACCCGTATGTGTAATTGGTAGAGTAGCTCCATTACCAACTATCACCTCCTCGCCTCCAAGATATGGTTGATGTAGTGACAGATTGTGAAGATCTGAAGTGATGTGGTGAGTGGCGCCTGAATCAAGAATCCAGGAATTAGGTGTCGATGCTTCAGCAATGTTGGCACGAGGTGTCCATGACATAGGTGGATATGGTGGAGTTGGTAACAGAGACGACTGTTGTTGAGCAACTGACTGTAGTTGTGAGCATCGTTTTGCAGAGTGACCCTGAGTTCCACAAATTTGACACTTGCCAAGGTATGGTCTGGGACTCCGATTGTTGTTGTTCCATGGTTGTGGAGATTTTGTGTATTGCCTTGTGTTGCTGTTGTTCTGTTGATTTGGACGACTCTTGTTGTTTGCATAGTTTGCTGATATCGGAAACGTTGCAGGTGCAGAGAGGGAGAGTAACGCTGCTTCATGATTCCTGAGCTTTTCATGAAGAACAGGAATCGTTGGAGGAGAGTCACGACCATTAATTTGGTCGACAACACTTTTGTAGTCGTCTGAACGCCCATGAAGAATATAATCAATATGATCTTCATGATCAATGGTTTTTCCAAGGAGAGCAAGTTGATCGAATCTAGTGACCATACCTTGGATGTATTCATCAACCGTTTTAGAGTCTTTTGTCCACTGCTTCAATTGATGTTGTAGTTGTTTTATATGACCACGACTGGGTGTTGCAAACGTTGTTGCAAGTGTGTTCCAGATCTCTGCAGACGTTGTCGCACGGGATAGGAGGGGCTGAAGCGTGATCGATACGGCACCGAGTATAGCGGAGAAAATGAGCTTGTCTTTTCTCTTCCACAAGACATAGGCTGGATTGATTGAGGTTGTTTCACCTATTGTAAGAAGTTGCTCTGGTGGGTTGACGGAGCTATCGAGATACAAAGCGAGATTGTATCCGTCAAGTAGTGCATGGACTTGTCTGTTCCACATCAAATAGTTATAGCTTGAAAGCTTGGTGACATTCACCATACTGACGTTCAAAAGGGATGCACCATTAATGGTGACTGTATCCGCAGAGGTAACAGCGGTGGTTGGAGTGGTGTTGTTTGAGGTACTCATGTTTGTAGAGATGAGTTAGAGAGACAGATCTGGAAAGAGAAAGAGAAAGGTGTATGAGGTCGGCGGAGAGAAAAAATATTTTAAGACCTAATGGCTCTTGATACCATATAGAATAATGGAAGAAGATGATATTCTCATTATTCTTTACATGTATAAATACAAGAGAATAGACATATATATGGAAGTCAAATATATGGTACATAAAGATGAAATATATTATAATAACTCTTTGATAATAGATTTTATGAATGCTTTTGACGATTCTACTATATAAATATTATTCAATTGATGGTTTTACATATATAACATCATATGATAGATAAATTTTTTCTGCAGTATTCGAATTTCGATAGATGATTTTGCATGTAAGACATTTTTTATGGTTGATAAATTCTCTCTACGATACGAGATCACAACGAACGATTCTACACCAAAACCTTTAAAAATATTTATATTTATATCTCTTTTAAAATGTAATAATTGTATTCTCTTCATTTTAAAAAATCTTTAGATTTTTAACNTTTAACCACTCATACTTCCACAAATTTTAGTATTCATAAGCCCATAATTCTTTTTTAGTGTGCTCAAATAAATTTCAAAACCGACCCTTAAGTGTTAACATCTCCATTAAATATGTTACTTCGAGTGACTAACGAATATTATGACAATAACCATTGTATATTACTCGAATATTATCACAATAACCATTGTATATTCTCTTCCACTCATTGTAATATATAATATATCATCGCACATTCGCACTATCAATAATAATAAACTCACAATTCCTATTTACCCAAATAATATATAATTATGTTACATGTTCTTGGCAACAATAAAATTCTATTTACTTACGTTATTTTTTGTAGTAATATATTAGTTCCTCTAGTGTAAAGAACTAAAATTGCATTTTCTTTCCTTCTAAAATTTTGTTTTAAATCTAAAATCAAAATTTTTAACAGTCAAAATATATTAGCTAACGTAACTGTTTTTAATAATAGATAATTTCCTCAACACTATATTAGTATATTATATATATAACCAAATTACATTCTTTTTACTATAGAACAACAAAGTATGATTATCACACACAAATAAAAACGAACAAAAAACAACATTATGGAGATTAATTTATAACAATTGTAAAATAATAAAACTTGATAAAAAAATTAAGCAACTATAAAATATCTCACGTCACATGTGTTTGTTTTTGCTTAGAAGATGACGTCAGGGACAATACCAAGCTCTTTAAAGGCAGCAGGACACTCAGCTAACGGAGTCTTAACCATGAAACCAAGAGGGTTAACGATACGTGTCTCATGAGACACGATTCCGTCATTAGCTGTTAAACTGATTTTAGCAGCGTTACGTAGGTAAGCCTCTTTGGTGACATCACTACAACCATTGTCTGGTGATTGAACCAATATGAGTTCACAAACTTCTTCTTCGTGGTCACCGGTTACTTCCATCGTGTAGCTTCCCGTTTTGTCTGTAATAGCTTCTTTGGTTAGCCCTATGGTTCCGTTTGTTCTGCTTCTGCACTCTAACTTCACTTTCGCACCTTTACAATACACACAAAAATGTTATTTATTAAACATAAAACACATATAAGAATGTAGCAAGTAAAATCAAAGAAATATAAATTTTAAAAAGGAGTGATTTAAAATAAAAGAAATATAAATTTTACACAGTTTTTATTAAACGTATAAATTTGTTGTAATAATATAAATTGGTTAATAAATTCTTGTAGTAAAATATTATTATAGAACATTTTCCTATTAAAATGCACCGGTCCACGTACCCATACATATAAGTAGCCATGAGCATTTGGCTAGGTTTACCAAAAATCACACCGAACTACATCAGTTTCGAATTATTCGAGAATAAATCAATTGGAATAGTTTTAATTTAAATTTAGTTCATTCGGTTTTAAATTATATTCAATTTATTCTGCTAATCGAATAAATATTATAAATTATGTTTCGTAATTGGTTAATTTGGTATAAATTAAACCGAATAAACCAAAATAAAATATGAATTTCAGATTTATGCGGTTTATTTGAGTTAGTAGGATTGAATTCATGAATATTTTTTCTGATAATCCAAATCTAATTAACCGAATAACCAATATTTTATTCTGTTTTAGTTTGGAATTAATTTAAAAAAACCGAAAGAAAAACCAAACTGTTTAAACCTAAAAAACAAACACTCAGAGCTACATATACGAGATAACGAGAATGTGTTGTGTGTATATATAGATACCTTCAAGAAATTTGCTGAGACGGGTAACGAATTGAACACGGCAAGTGTCACAATAAACCGATCCCTGAATCTGGAATCGATCCAAGTCATCAGCATCAGCTGCGGCTAAACCGGCTAGAGAGGACAAACACACGACGGAGACAATAAAGAAAGATAAAAATATGGCTTTGCATGCCATTTTATAAGAGATTTTTTTTTTTGTTTTTTTAGGGTCTTCTCTTCTTTTATGATATCTAGGTTATATATTAAAAGAATAAGTTGATATATGTTTGAGAAGAGGACAACTATTATCGTAGAGCAACGATTTGGTTTTATATTAGATACCAAATTGTTATTTTTAGATTAAAAAAAAGTAAAATCGTTCATTGTTTAATTTAGAATTAGTTTTAATACGTTTTTTAATATAAGAATATTAGTTAATTATAGCATTGCTTTCTAAATTTGTTTTTTTTTACTACCCTTTTTCTCTCTATGGTCAAACAAATGGAAACTACAAAAAAAACATTGTAAAAGACTATATATATAAACTTGTTCCTTTGGTTAAAGAAATTGATTATACATTAGTTTGAATTTTTTTTATTTATTTATTGATCCTATAAATCATAGTTTATCAATTCACATTACAAAATAATTATCAAATTTGTGATGTTAATTTCCGATGAAAAACGATCGTCAGAAACTATGGATGGTTTTTTGAGAATAAATTCGCAAAATAAATCTGTTAAAATTTCGTCGGAAAAATTTGATCGGAAAATTTTGATAAATATCTTTTATTCATTTAATCCGTAATAATTTATCGAAAAATTTCCAACAATAGTGACAGATTTTTTTATCAATTAAATCCGATAGAATCTTATAAAAAATTAGTCGATAAATTTATGACGATAAAAGTTTGTAAGAAAGCCTTCTCATTTCTAAAGAATTGCCGATTAATTTTGATTTAATAGTTAGACTATGTCAGAGCATCTCCATCGACGTTTCTAAAGAGAGTTTTTTACTATTAAAAAATTGTAAATTATATCAAAAAACGTGCCATAAGAACCTTATCTAAAGAATCGACTCTTAAACAAAAGCTTGTAGAATCAATTAAGAAACTGTTTTTTTCGATTAACGTAAATTTATATTAAAAAATTAATAAAAGTCCTTCTAGAGTTTCTCAGCATTGGAGATGGTCTCACATCTACTAGCTGAAATAGGTAACCAAAATTTTGTGTATATGTTTCTTTATTTTACACGTTGATTCATTAGCTATTAATCCTCCGTGATTGTAACAGTTGTATTACCATTACTAGCTTAATTTAGTAACAAAATTTTATTTATTGGTTACATAAAGAGTTTAATCTCATGACTCTAACGTAATATATGAATCCAGTTAAACTATTTTATAAGTTAATTAACTGTTATTAGTAGGAGACATGAAACGACCGGAGATTAGACCAGTTGCAATGTGATGATAAGCTGCTTCGGTTAGATGGATCCCATCCCAATTTGCATAGGTTGATGGGTTTTGGCATGTTGTTGAACCATTTCCTCCACAGTGTACGTTTGGTTTCACGTTGTATCTTCCATCTTCTTTCCCACAACATGCCTTTAGGACACTTGTGAAACCTATTATAAAAAACATATGTAGAACAAAATATAAAAATTAATTGAACCAATATTCATATAAAATATGTATGATTAAGAAAAAAATTTAATGGAACCAATATTCATATAATATATGTATGATTAGAAAAATAAATATGTATGATTAATTCTTAAATAAAAATATTTTAAATATTCGAGTTGGTTTAACCATTTTTATGTCATTGATTAAAATAAATATGTATAAAAAATATCTTTAGCCATAAAGTATACTCTTAAATAAAAAATATAATCAAAATTTATAAAAACATTAAATAAAAAATATTTTTATAAAAAACATATAAAACTTTAAAAATTTGAATTTAAAATATGTTATGATCTTAAATTTTGAATGTTCTAAACAACAGTCTAAATGACATATCTATGAACCAGACCTTTAGATAAAAAAAAATTATATATATACTCTAATTATGAAATTCTTCTTGTTTAGAAAACAAAATTATATAAATATTTTTAAAAACAATTGATCACATTTTTTTCCAAACTACTACAATATGTATAGTAATAATAGGAAATAATATCAAAGTCCTAATTATTACCGTATGTGGAAGGTGAGTTGAAGAATTGCATGGCAGAACTGTAATAATCAGCATACATAATTGTGGCATTAGGGTACTTTTGTCTTAGAGCCACAAGACCTTTCTTGAGCTCATCATTGTGAAGTTTAGCAATAGTGTTTAATGGAGCGTAGCATTGGTTCCTAGCGTCATAGAGCCATCCTCTATCATCACTGAACCGTTCTAATAAAGCTGCGGAACAACCGATTGGTAGGTTTCCTGGAACCACTAGTGTCACCGCACCTTCTTCTATCAAAGCCTAACCAAACCCAAAATTGTTAAATAAAGAATGCATATTTGGATTATTTTTATTTTACTTTTTTGAGACTAGTTAACATATAAATTAGGGTTGGACATCAATCTGAAACCGAATCTGAAAACAGATCCGAAAAAACTTAAACCGAAATTAAATCAGTTTAGATACTAAATCCGATCGATTTATGGATTAAATATTTTTTGATTTTGGTTTGGTTTTAGATTCAGATTTCGGTTTTTCGGTTCGGTTTTTCGAAGGCTTTATGTTTTTTTTTGTTTTCAGTTTTTTGAATTTATTTTGGGTTTTCGGATTTTTAAATTTTTTTTAATAGATTTTCGAGTTTTTTGAGTTTTGGTTTCTATTTTAGATAAATTATTTTTACAAAACCGAATGAAATTAAATCAATTTTTAATATCTTTCAATTTGATTATCGGAATCGAAAAATTCAAACCGAATTCGAATCTAAATCCGAATGCCTAACCTTTAAATGATATAAAAATTTAATTTAAATTTTTATAACTTACACTAGTGACGTTCATGATTTTATTAATGACGAATGGTACCAAATCCATAGCACGTTTGAAACTTCGAAATGCTAAAAGAGGATAATTATAATCATTTCCACCAATTTCTCCAACGAAAAATAAAGATTTCTTAAAATATTCTTCACATTCTGCCAAAGATAAAAATGAATTAATTAACTCATAAAAGAACAATTCTACATATACTCCTTTTGTTCCAAAAAATTGATGTTTAAAAAAATTCACAAAAATAAAAAAATATAATTAGTAATTTAAATATATTATTTTTTCACCAAAAATATTATTATATAAATATTAATAATTATCTATTATTATATTACAATTTACCAATAAAACAGATAAAAATATTTTTTATAAACAACAAAAATTTCAAAACATCAATTTTTTAGGAAGAGAAGAAAAATTTCCTAAAGTACATTAAATAATCTTTGTATGAACTTTCTATTTCTGCCACATATTTTATCTTTTGTTTTCTATATTTTAACATAAATAAGAAAACAAATATCAAAATAGAATTATATATTTTATTTTATACCTGGCTTGGTATTACAAAGAGAAGGTTTTAAGTTCTTGAACCACTGAAGTTGAATATCCAATGACTTATTAGTTAATAAAGAAACTGTAAGACCTCTTTCTTTAAAGAAGTTAATATCATTAGCTGTAGCTCCAGCTACTGCAAAATTTGCTCCTTTCTTAAAATCTACTGAAAAATTCGTTTGTACACTTAGTAGATATGGCTCAATGTATGGTAGTCCACTTGCCTCAGCTGCAATTAAATTATTATAAACCTTTTAGATTTTTAATTTTATGCTCATAAATTTATTTTGTGTTTGTTTGGTTTTCATGTATTGGTGAATTAGTAAGGAATATCAAAATATTTTTGTTGTATTTTTAATGTATATTTGTCTTTCCGGATTATCAATTTTCTTATATTTTTATTATATATATAGACATAAATATTAAAATAGTTATTTTAATTTTTTTAATAGTTACAAATTTTAATTTTTCTTAATTTATTTGATAGTCGAGCAAAAATATAGATGTTTATTAAAATGTAGCAATTAAAAATTAATTTATTTTAAACGAATATTAATTTCTATTCTAGGTAATTTTTAGTGTAGAAATATTAATATTTTTAATTCATTTG
>KE157984.1:137101-160576 GCA_000411055.1 Leavenworthia alabamica
TTCAATGATTTTCCAATATAATTTTTTTTCGACAAACAGTTTTACATATACAACATCTTTATGATAGACAAATTATTTCTACAACACTCAGATTTTCACAAACGATTATGCAAGTACGGTATTATTTATGATGGACAAGCTCTCCATGCAACACGATACTATAAATAATTGATTTTATCTTTGTAAATTAAAATTTTTGAAAAACATTTATATCCTTTAATATAGAGTTCGAACCCTAAACATGGTGTAGAAATCGTTAAACTAATTACTAATGAGTCAATAGTACTTCCACAAATTTTATTGTTTATAAAATATAAATAAAATATTTTAAATCACATATATAAAAGATACCAAAAATAGGTGTGAGAGACAAGATATATTTGATATACCTTATCAAAGAAACCATACCCAAGAACCAAAATTGAATTTCTCTATATTGGGTCACCTTACATTATATGTTTTCAACTTCCAACTAACATCCAAATTTTCATTAAAAACTATCTCTATATATAACCATATCCTCGACATAAACCATATGACAATTACATACTCTCATAAAAGCAACTTTCTAAATATAACTACTCTTTCATTTTCTAAATCTATTGTAATGTTTCTTGTTTTGTTTTTGACTCTTTTGTTGGAGCCACTAGCTTCAGTGATGGCTTTGGATGTTCATCTTCTCAAGCAGCTAGCTGTAAAACACAATGTGACAACAATAATTGTGTTTGGAGATTCTAGTGTTGATGCTGGTAATAATAATTATCTTAAAACTGATATGAAAGGTAATTTTCCACCTTATGGTGATAATTTCATTAACCATAGAGCCACTGGAAGATTATGCAATGGCTTGCTAGCTCCTGATTACATTGGTAAGATTTACACTATATATTACTCTATATGTTGTGTTATGAATCATATTCACATCTAGCCTTGACCAAAAAGCTTACCCGAAATATTTTATCTGAACTTGATCCGATAAACACTACCCGAATCCGAATTCAAATACCAAAAGTTATTTCATTAGATGTTATACTCTTAAACCCGAAAATTCGGAGCTAAATCCTAACTCGTAAGTTAAAGCCTAAAATCTATTTATATATATAAATAATTAAATTATTTTAAAAATTTTAGTTAAATTTTTTTAAATTTAACTATTTTCTTTTTAATATTTCTTTATCTGAAACCTATTCGTACCCAAATCCGAATCCAAACCCGATAAAATTATTCTATTGAGTACTAGAATCCTAAATTCGATACCGGTCCACAAATTTGATAATGAAAATACCAATCAGAAGTTGAGAACAATTCTTTGCAAATACAAAGACAAAAATAGTCTAAAAATAGATAATAATCTTATAAAGAAAGATACACACAGATACCATCAAAGCTCCAACATGAGAATCTAATCCTCCTGAAACTCTTCTTCTGCTTTCTTACAAACCTGCTCCCAACCACTACCAGAACTCACATCAAGATAATCATAAGGAACAGCTGTCTTTAAACCAGGACGAACACTACGACGACTTTCAACAATCCTCAATTCCAATTCATTACATTCTCTATCAATCTCCTCCTCAAGTTCTTCCCATGTATACATCAATGGTAAAGTAGAACCACACCAAGTATTAAAATCTATTAGCTTAACCCTTCTCTCTTTAGTAACATAAACATCAAATGTATACTTCTCTGATTCAAACTCCAACCTAATGTTATCTTCAAAGAACTCTTCTATCAACCCTTTAAGCAAATCCTTCTCATTAACAAGAACAGGGTAAAATGTTGTTACCTCACGTTGGCAAATCCCAATAAGCTCGTTTGATTTCACAAAGCATCTAAATTCCATCTCAGGCTTTAAACTAGGATACCATTTTCTCAAAGCAAGGAAGAAACTTTGAGGTCTTGAAGAGATTTTATCAATACATGAATCATAAGCGTTGCATAAGTCATCGATTAATGAATCTGAGGAACGAAACAAAAGAGCAATTTCATTGAAACATGTACAACTAAGATTCTGTGATGGACTAATCCAAGCTGCATCTTTTGGTGAACTCCAATTCAGCTTTGGGAAAATTGTGCCACCTAGGGTTTCAATTGATTCCTTAATCTCGATTTCTAGTTGTGGAAATGAAGGGACCTTTAATGGTGGATCTGCTTCGTTATCTGAACCTTCGGAGACTTGAAAGTCATCTTCTTCTTCGAAATTGTGGACTCTATTAGGCATTGCGTCTTCGTTTGTTACGGAGTCAGGGAGAAGAAATGGACCAGAATCGTCGGTGAGATAGTTGATGAATGACTCTGGAAGTTGGTGAAATTTGGTTTTGATGGTTAAGGATTTGAATTTTGGATACCAATTCTGTATCTGGCATCGGTTTACTTCTTCTTCCTTCATCGCCATGACCTAATTTATTGTAAATTATATAAATTTCTTCCGCCGGCGTTTACGAGAGGTTTTAGGGTTTTTTTGGTCTGAAGACGATGAAGTGTTGTTTATTCGGCGTATAAAGGTTTTGTTTACTGGATCATATTGTTTTGTAGGCCGTGTATGAATGGGCCTTATAAGCCCATCTAGGGCTTGAAAAAAATGATTATATTTATTAATGTATATGATATTGAAAATGAAAAATGTTTTTTTTTTTCTTCGGACATAAGGAAAGTTTATAAGGCTTAAAGATTCTAAACCTATGAACAAAGCCAAGAACAAAAAAACAAAGCTTAATTGCTATTATACCAAAATCTTTGCAAACTTTGCTTATGGAAAAAGATTTCGACACAACTGATCTTACGATGACTTGATTTTTTTCAGACAAAGATGTTAGCTCAAACAACAGAAGAATAATAAAACTCCTACGTATATTAGTTGTAGCCACCGTTGTTTATACGCTGATTGAGATCTTGCGGCAGAGACTTCGGATCTGAATGAACAAAGAAACACTATATATTATACATTTTTGCAAACGGAGAAAATAATAGAAAATTTTTAGGGCTCTTACTTGGATACATCATAGGAGCATTTTCCGTAGCCTGCAAGCAACGTTAAATAAAAACACTTATCTTCATTTTTGTTACCATATACAATAAATATATATATATTTTAAAACAAATTCGTAGAGAACTAGTTCTATATCTTAGTAGAGAAAAATATTTATATCTCATTTTTATTATTTTTTGCAAAATGTATACATAGATTAAGTGATGTATTAAAATATAGGTTTTTAATGATAACAAATTTTAATGTAGTGCAAGTACTTACTAGGGTTAATTTTAGTGAGTATTGCTGTTCCCCCAAAGTAACAAGCTATACGATTGTTCCCATTGGTTTGGTAATAAGCATTAAACGCAAAAGATGCATGCGAAACGATAGTGTCCGGTTCATAACAATCACCATGTCTCTCAATGACTGAGCAATCCACTCTCCCAATCCCACATGCCCAATCAAGAGCTCTTTGTAACTCAGCTTGAGACGCAGCTGGTCGAGCCACACACCATAATGTTCCGTCCAAGAACGTCGTGTTCCCTTGTGGTCCTATCAGTGACTCTGGCCTGATCGTCACCACTGGTCTTGCAGCTATACATTCTACATACGGAGAGATCAATAATTCTTTATGTTATTCAATAAATAAAGAAGTGAACTAAAATGATTTACCTTTGGAGAATATGTTTAGTTGAACCAGAAAAATTAGAAAAATCCAAAACTGAGTTCTCATTTTTAGATGTTTCAAATAACAAATGATGAGAATAAAGATTCTAGATCATCACACCACCATAAGAAGAAACTTTATATTATATAGTGCATAACTCTTTAAATATGAACAAGAGAACCAAATTAAATGAGAACATAAGAATCTAGATTTCACAAGGAATCAAAGGTGCCTTCAACATAAGTAAAATGTTTATCTTTATTGTTTTAAAACAAAATAAAATAATCGCATGAGATTTGGTTTTAGAAAATTAATATAGGAATATTACCTTTTTTTTGTGTAAGACATGAAAAAGTTGAGAAAGAGACATTTACAAGCAAAGAATTAGCAAATAAATAATAATTTCGTAAAAAAGTAAATTAAATTAACCAAACCAAGAAGTATTAAAATCTTTATATAAGCAAAAACATATTCCGGTTTAGAAGACAATACTTAAACCAACACGAAGTTATTACAAAGACAAGACATAAGTCGTTTTTAACATAAAATAAATAAATAAAACAAAGGCATTGGTAATAATTCTTATGAAGCTCAGTGAGTTGATTGCAGCTCAGTGAAGCCTAGTGAGCTCTTCAACTCTCTTACACAACTCTTCAACTTGAACATTCATAGATTTAGATATATCTTCCATCTTATTCCTACTCAAATCCAGAAACGATTCAATCAAATCACCATCCAAGAAATTCCTAGCTTCCACAGTTCTTTTCTCATTATTAAACGATCTCCATTGTTCATGGCTTAATCCACCAACACCTTTAATCACTTTCCTCAAACTTGACTGTAATTTCTCCAAGAAAACATACTGTTCTTGAGGAAGTGAAGCTATAACTCCAATCACTCCATTCACTGTACCAAAGATAACAGTAGGGATCTGACCTATCTCTGAGTCAGGTAGTCTCATTACTAAAGATCCATGGCGGAATCTGTTAACAAATTCACCAAGATGATACTCTCCAACTACTTCTAACCTTCCTCGTTCTTCATCAGTAGCTCCTTCACTGTTCTTTTTCACTGTTAATAGATTGAAATTGTTTTCAGCACCAAGGTAAATATCATCATCAAGAATCTCAACAGCTGACATCCAATTCGCATTGTAATCTCGAGCACGCTCCTCAATTGCGCCTTCTTCGTGCTTTAAACACATTCAAAAGAATCAACCAACAGAACAAAGAAGATATAAGTTTATAAACCATAACTAGAATTTATTACCTTGTAGATCAATAAGGAGATTGATTTCATGAGATCACCAACAATGATAAAGTCTCCACGAGTTTGTACATAAAGAGCTAGAATGTGTCCGTGATGTCCGCATTCAGATTGCAGTTCACGAGTGCCATCATCACGAAGCATCCATTTGTATAATTGAATCTTCTGATTAATAGCAGCAAGAAGTTTTCCATTGAAGGCATTGAGAGAATAAACCGCTCCTTTGGTTTCTTTCTCTGCAATGAGCTGCAATCTCCTATCCTCAACTATGAATACTAATATCCTTCCCTATATTCACACCGAGATTCAAAGACCGATAAAAATAAAGGAAATTTAATCTGAGAGTGATGATGTTTCTTAGTTAAAAGGTTACCTTGGTTGGTTCACTTTCCTCAGGGATAACATATGCGGTTCCAACGCAGTAATAGACATTTTTATCATCAGTGAATGAGCAGCTAAGAATGGAACAAGCGTATTCAAAGGAATCCAGTGGGTAAGTTGACATAAACTCGAAACTTTGGTCGTCTAAAATACGAACAAAATGCATTTCAGATTCTTCGGCATTTGTCTGGTTTCCCAAACTGCAGATACCAAATGTACGTGTCTGCTCCTGATGGCAGATTCGACGAGCATGTTCTCCAAGCGGAATAGTGCGTATGTGAAGCTTCTGTATATCATCAATGGTGCCAATCGTAAGTTCACCTTCCCTTGCAATCGCTAAACTGCTCATAAAAGAGAACAGAGATTCAGATTTCACAGCCATATAACTTTGATCAGGAACTGGAAACCAAAAGCGAAAAAAAAGAGAGACAATGTTTAGTGTACCTGTCGGGAAAGGCAGCAGAGTTGAAAGGACACATATGACTAACTTCTTTAAGATTGACATTGCTGTATAACAGCTTCTTGTTGCTGCTATAGATTACAGTTGGTCTATCTGACGCAGCAAAGACATGTGTGGCGCTTTTTGATGAAAATGTACGCAGAGTTATAGGCTGAGTCCCGAGTGATACTTTTTTTCTGTCTTTCAATTGCCCAGTAGTTGTATCCAACCGGAAGTTCAAAAGATGGCCATCTCCAAGAGCACAAAGCAAGTAAGATATCTGCAACATAACATATGTTAATTTATGCCGTGAAATGTAACTCGGTTCTAAGCTTATCTTATGTGGGTCCAATGGAATCATACCCCTTCAAATGCACAAAGAAGAACAGACCGGGGAATGATCTCCCCTCCTAGTTGCTCTTTTGTAATAAGAGTCAATTCTGGCAGCGAAAAGATTCTCACACTTATATCTGTCCACATCCCAACCGAAGCTAGCTGACTGTAATTAGGATTATCGCCGATAGGGTTTATATCAAGGCAGGAAACCTCATACTCCAAAAGGGCATGTTTCACTTCCATCAATTTCCCATCTCCAATTTCTAAATAAACCAAATGCCCACCTCCAGTTGCCAAAAGAACCTATCAAGCAAATTAAAAGGTCAAGTTACAAATGTCAATATCAAAATGTGTTGTATGTTGCATGACAAGTGTTTTAACTATCACAGCTACATACAAGGATATTAAATCAAATCCAGAATGAAAATACAAACCTGGCTAGCATTTGCAGTAGCAACGTTAACAGTGAATCCAGTTGGGGCATGCCACTCGTCCCGCAATTCTCTGGTTGTAGAACTGACTAGCCTAACATAATTTGAAGTAACCTGATCCAGAACAGATGGGAGTTAGATCATGTTCACTAATAAAGAGGAGACTCCAGGGAACTATTTCAGATAAGAAACTAAGCTATAACAGCTGTCAAATACATTGGTTGTCTTTTCAAACCCTAAGCACTAGAAAAACTAACCTGTACAAGTTGATTGTACACAGCATCATGGCAAAACAAAGTCTGCACTTGAGACAAGAAGCCTTCAATCTCTGTTTCTTCCAGCTCATCCTCAAGATTCATGGCTAATATACGAGTTTCGCTGATAAAGCTAACTACAAGGAATGTATCGAAGGCTTCATCAATTGAAGATTTCAATGACCACATTCCTTTGATACCTTGAAGTTCCACAGAGGCCTGTAACACAGTGGAGTCTTAAGATAGAAACCAGATGAAAAAAATTGTGCATAAAAGACATTAAGTTACGCCTCAGAAATCAAACCTGTTCATTAATTCCTATTCCATTGCGAACAATGCGGAGAGAACCATCCTTAAATGCTCCAGAACAAGTTACAACCTGACCTTGCCCCTGTCTCTCGAGGTCGACTACACAAAAGTCAACAATAGGCCCCAAGTTGACATACCTTTCCAAGACTTCTACATAGGAGCCTTTTGCATCTGGATGCAGATTTAGCTTTACTAGCTGCAATCAGAAAACCAAAAATGGAATACTCAGATGGTTGATTCTATTTTTCCTATTAACCAGAGAAAATGAAGGAATTGTCTTTTAACATTTTTTGGCTGTGAACAAATAAGAACAATCCAAGTCTAATATTGAGAGGATAATTACCAATGAACAATTGGCCACAGCAAAAAGAACTTGAAAACACATCAAATTAAATTATAGAGGAACAAACTGAGAAAAACTGTCTCGTGAGATCAAAATCATCATTAGCACACCTGAGAATCGCCATAGCTTGAGCCAACAAAGACAACGGCATTGTCAAGGTATGATATACTCGATGCAATAGACGTCTCACCCAGAAGCTCAATTTTGAGGCCAGTGACCCTTCAGACACAAATAAAGTCAGAATAGGCACAAAATAAATAAATTCAGTAGAGCTTTCAATTATTCAGAACATGGTAGGATGTAAGGGAATGACACAATGACACTCACTTTTCTTTTTCATGTGTTATAACAAGCAGATGAATCAGTCCAGCATGGTCACCAAGAAGATACCTAGAGCCATCAACATCAACTCTTCCATATGCTTTAGTGATGGACTGGACACACAAATTAAAGGTCACATCAAACTAAGAACACAAAAAGGGGTACTCGCAGAAATCTCAAGAAACTGTCTATGAAAATACAAAGCAGGTGAGAATACATTGAAGAACTTACAGGTCTTATTGGTATTGCTTTGAATGCATTAGCACTGCAATAGACAATGGTTTCTTCACCAATAATAAGGACGCCACAAAGTGGTGGAGGTACTGGAATCAGCAAGTCAGCACCATTGTCGAGATTGTTCTGTGACCATGGACCCTCGACAAAATCCTTTTCTTTTAATGAGACTTCATATGTTTTGACATGACGAGCATCTTTGTTGTCCTATGAAACAAAACATTAGTTAGTCCCACCGAATAAAATTCTAGATTGCATCATGCGCATAAGATTACATCAGCCTGAGTTTTAAATAGCGCAAAGCGCAGCATAGCACAAATGTTTGAGCCATGCGCTATAGCGCATATAGCTCTGCAAGCCATGCGCTATAGCACATATAGCGCAGCGCATATAGCGCGCAGCACATATAGCGCTGCAAGCCATGCGCGCAGCCCATATAACGCAGCGCTACATCGATATGAGGCCCATTGGAAAATAGTTTCAAATATTAAAGTATTAGTGAACCATTTTGATATATAAGGTCAAGAATAAATAGAAAACATTATATATTATAAGGTTAAATTATACGAAAACAAAAACTTATAAATATTTTAATTGTGTCAAGAACATCAAAACAAAACAAAACTAAAAAATTAAATCCACATTATGAAAATTAAAAATAAAAGTAAATATAATAGTTTTTAAATCATTGATAATTTAAAATATATTATCACCATACTGATAATCATAATCATTTTCCTCTTCATCATCAATGGTTATAATAAAAAAATATTTAGAACTTTTTTATTTAACAAACAAAAAGTAATTAATGTTTTCTATTTAAAATTATTGAAAATATTTATTGATACCATAAAAATGATTAAAAATTTAATTTAAAAATATTTATTTTATTTTGGGGCCTTAAATGCGTGTAGCGCGCGTTACGCGCAAGAGTCGCTTCAAACATAGCGCAGTGTAGCGCACGCTAATTGCATAGGGCCTCGCAATCATAGTGTATGGCCCAATCGTTTGCGCTTCAGTGCGCTATGGGCTATAGCGCGCTATTAGCGCACTATTTAAAACTAAGACATCAGCAAAATAAATTTAGAAGTAAAGAAAGACCTGTTTAAATAACTACCACTCAAATAAATTGAGATAAAGTTAAACACCAAAGAGTTCTTTCTACAGTAAACTCTGGTAAGATTCTAAAATAAACAAAAAGGTGTATACATGCCTCAATAAACAAATTTAAATACATGTACAAAATGTTTTCCAAAGATGTTACTATACCTGATAAAGTACTGCAATTGTAGGCTTTGCACATCCAAACAGAAACTTGATATCCAGAACCTGCAATTCCTCCAACCTGAAATTTAGACACCACATTTGATATATCATTTAGTTTTAAAATGTCCGCAGAGTACCCGTATTGGAAAGAATCTATAGTGCTGACTGCTGAGTGCTGAGTCTATTTAAGGATTTACAAAACATGAAAAGAATCCAAATTGCAATGTGATAACCGAATATGACCTTGGTTTTAATTTTTAAATAGCGACAGTACCTGATATTAAAAGCTTCCTTGAGCTGTCCCTTATTATCAAAGGGAATAACCTAAAAGAAGAACAAAACAAGCAGAACGCATCATCATATATTGTATAAAGAGTCAGATAAGTGGAAATTCAAGCAACATGGTATAATTCAGTAAACAGGCACATAGAAGAAAATTATACCTTGAACAACCCGTCATACAGATGGAGTCCAATTAATCTACAATCTGGATCAATTATCCCAATCTACAAAAGCCAGTGCCATATCAGAAGTATGCTACATGCCCACCAATCTCTCAATGTAAAAATTTAAACACTCTGAAATTCACAGTGCAAGAAGACATATTTTATACCTGACCGTTGTCCGTTGGTCGGCCAATACGATCAGAAACATCCCCCATTGCTCTGAAAAACGTCAAAAAATCATACAGAATGATCATCTGTTACACTGCTTATTTTTATAACCAGTAAGGAGTAACAACTAAGTGAGAACCAAAAATGATAAGATTCAGGCAAGTGTTGTCATGAATTAAAAGATAATAACACAACTGGTTGGTTAACATCAAGTGGATGCATGAAAATTTGAATTTTGGTAACTGTACCTTGTAATAAGCTCAGAAGATTCGGCATCCCACTGAAGAACACAGAACTTGTATCTCTCAGTTGCAATGAACAAAAAGTCTTGTGCTTCTCCCTGCAAAAAAATGGTAGACAATACTATCAACATTGTAACTTACTAATAAGACAATGATAAGAGAATACAATAAGAGATATATACTCACATGGGGTCGGAACAATTCTAGAGTAGCGATCCTTCCATATATAGGAACATCCAACATAGGCTGCAATATAGGAACACGAACAGAGTCTAATGTTACTAACAAAACAAAGCACAGAAACAAAGTTGTATAATTTACACTCTAAAGTCCAAGGAACTTAAAATTTATAAATGAAAATGAAAACAAGATAACAACTTTTCCTTATTGATGAAATGATAATCCATATAAACCGGAGACAATTGAGATGTATGTAGTAGTACCTGAAGTCCCTGTGGGGTAAGCAAATGGATCTCAATTCGAGTACATTTCCTGCAAACAGATCAACACTAGTGTTAAACTACCAATATAATGGATCTAATCACAAAAAATGAGATCTTTATTAGTGAACCCTCTTTAAGATGTAATTTAGTTCAGAGCAGTTATAGCCATACCTAAAACAAGCCTTAGAAACATTATCCACAACAAAAAAAGAGCTAAGAGAGACTAAAATCTCAATACTCAAACCCCTTATTAACTCGATAGAAACATCTCTCTAGGATTATGTTTTGTAAAGAGAGGAAAATTATGAAAATTGAGTCGTGGTGGACAAATAGCTTAATTGAAAACCCTAAACCCAAATCAAAAGCTAAAACAATACAATAAAATGGAAACGAAAGAGAAAATTTTGATGAGAAGGAGAAGCAGAGAAACTACATACGCAATAATGAGATTGAGCTCTTGAGGACTGGTGAAGTTGCCAACACAGGAGTGAGTGACACTGGTGGGTTTGTGAGCCGTAACCACGTAATTCCATGAGCTCATCTTCTTCTTCCTTTTCCCGGTGAGTTTCACTGTCTACGCGATAGCCTCAAGGAAGAAGCTTCCGTAATTTGGTAAGAAAAGAGAGGAACGATGAAGAGAGAGGAACGATGAAGAGAGAGACGAAGAAGGAGGCGAACAAAGGAGGAGAAAGACACATCGCTTCGATAAAGAATCGCCGGTTTGGTATAAAATTAACAATTCGATGTCTGTTCCGGTTCGGTATACTATTTAAAATTAAATACTTCAATCATTTCCGGTTAGCTGTCGGCTTGTAATTAAAGGCCCAAGTTTCTGTTACACAAGAACGACATAATTAATGGGCTCAAGAAAAACTAGCTAACTAATGGGCCGGATCAAACCGGGTTGTGAATAAAAACTAGCTAATTGATGGGTGGGTCAACCCAACCAAATGAACAAAAACGTTTATTGCTTCTTCCGTCGCCACTAAACCCTGAGGGCTAAACCTAGACGAGTGAAAGTGCAATAACGCTAAACCCTAATAGAGATAGAGAGAGAAGAATGAAGAACAAAGGTGGAGGAGGCTTTAAGAGAGGCGGTAAGAAGAGTTCAATTGATAAGGATCCATTCTTCGAAGAAGAGAATAAGAAACGGAGAAAAGTCAGTTACGATGATGACGATATCGAGTCTGTGGACTCTGATGCGGAAGAGAACGGATTTTTAGGTGGAGATGAAGATTCGAAAAAAATTGAGGAAGTGGAAGAAGAGGATGAGTTTGCTGGAGAAACGGCTGGAGAGACACGGAAGAGATTAGCTGAAGGGTTTCTCAATAGAAAGAGGGAAGCTAGGCGAAAAGAGCGTGATGAAGAAGATGATGATGAAGATGAAGAAGATGACGATGAGGGTCTTAGGAAGAGTTTGATGCAGAACCAGCTTGAGGATAGTGGTAGGGTTCGAAGAGTTATTGCATCCAGGTAATGAAGAAAGTTTTGAGCTAGTTTGTAATTTAGGTTTTATGTGTATCCAGTGTTTTAGGGAACTAATTTCATTGTGAGCAATAGTTTACATTAATTAGGTCAATTAGATTTGGTTATTGTAGTACTTATTAGACTCTATTTCATGATTCAGGGTTCAGGAGCCACTAAGTACTGATGAGTTTAGTGTTATTGTGAAGCACCGACGATCTGTTGTATCTGTAGCTCTATCTGATGATGATTCTAGAGGATTTTCAGCTTCAAAAGATGGTACTATTGTGCATTGGGATGTATCTTCTGGAAAAAGTGACAAATACATATGGCCAAGTGATGAAATTCTGAAGTCTCATGGGATGAAAATGAGGGAGCCTCGAAACAAAAAACATAGTAGAGAAACTCATGCTTTAGCTGTTAGCTCTGATGGTCGTTATTTGGCAACTGGAGGAGTTGATCGTCATGTTCATATATGGGATGTTCGAACCCGAGAGCATGTCCAGGTAAATGATTGACCTGGTTCTTGTTTTGTGGTTTCCTATTTGTTTCATCGTTCTTGCTTTCACTCTCAGCATATGCAATTGTGTGTCTACAGGCCTTTCCAGGTCATCGGAACACTGTTTCTTGTATATGTTTCAGACATGGAACTGCAGAAGTCTATTCTGGTTCATTTGATAGATATATTAAGGTTTGGAATGCAGAAGATAAATCCTTTGTAACTGATATTTATGGACACCAGGCTGAAGTTCTAGCAGTTGATATGTTACGTAAGGAGCGTGTTCTTTCGGTTGGAAGAGATAGAACCATGCTGTATCATAAGGTAACTTGTTGCTTTTTATCCTCCATGTGAACACTATTGGGAGCCATCATCATATTGTTTCCTTTTTGTCATTCTGTATTTTAAACTCTTATTATATGATAACAGGTGCCTGAGACTAGTCGTTGGGTCTATCGTGCTCCTGCATCGTCTCTTGAGAGTTGCTGTTTCATCAGTGATAATGAATACCTGTCTGGTTCAGATAATGGAACTGTTGCTCTTTGGGGTATGTTAAAAAAGAAACCAGTGTTTGTCGCCAAGAACGCACATCACGATATAACTGAGGCAATTACCTCCAATGGAATCTTAGGTAAAACTTAATTTAGTTCCTCTCGATCCCTTCTCGATTGCTCTTGAATCTTAACATTGCAGTATACAGTTACAAAACACTTTGTTTGTTGCAGCTTCAGATGCTTTGAATTATTATAATTCTGTTTTTTTATTATTAACAGAAAATGGTGATCATGTACCTGTGAACTTTAACTCTTGCTCAGCAAGTTCTTGGGTGAATTCAGTTGCTGTTTGTAGAGGTAGTGATCTCGCTGCATCTGGAGCTGGTAATGGTTTTGTGCGTTTATGGGCTGTTGAAACTGGTGCAAACGCCATTCGACCTTTGTATGAACTTCCACTGGTAAATTTTCTTTCCCCTAGTTCTATTCTTTTGATGAATCTGGAGCTGGTAATGGTTTTTTTGGCTGTCTGCATTTGAGAAACTTGTATTGAATCTAACCATGTAATAATCTTACCAATCTCTTATGATCTTTACAGACTGGATTTGTGAACTCTTTGGCATTTGCAAAATCGGGTAAATTTCTGATTGCTGGTGTTGGACAAGTATGTGATCCTCCTCTCTTATTTTATCTTCTTTTCCTATTCTTTTACACTTCTCTGTGTGTAAATGCTAATCTCAAAACTATTTTGTGAAATCGATATGGCAGGAAACACGATTTGGAAGATGGGGTTCTTCAAAGTCTGCGCAAAATGGTGTTGCAATACATCCCTTAAGGCTGTCATAAGTATCTTATTGCGGATTAAAGACTGTTGTTACTTGAAAATTTTGAGAATGTTGGTAAAAGCCAAAGTTTAAATCTTATAGGGATTATTATGAGTTTCTACATTGAAGTTTTTGCTCTCATTATTGTTTGTTCTTATGAATATTCTATATTTTTCTTTCTACTAATCAAAATCTAAAAGTCATATGTTTTGCATCTGTTTCACCTTTTGGTCTAATTGAAAAATCTAATCAAAAAGTAACAAAATCAATAGTTGATTATTATTTGTCAAGATCCAACAATATAGCTTCTTAAAGTGAAGTTTGCAAGCAAACCAAAGACCTAATCTTAAAAGTAAAGCTTGGAATGTTTCTGAAAAGGGTCGCAAGGTTTCAGTTTTTGGTACTTCTACATGAATCAGGTCTCCTTGCTCCATTCTGAACATGGCTTCAACTGAATAAGAAACCACATAGAAATCATTAGAAAAGCTCGTAGAATGTACCATTCATGCACATATAAGAATAGTCCTGAACAGTAAACACAGCCAAACATAAGAAACCACAAAGAGAAGTGACTAGGAAACAACATAAAGAATTGATAAGAAGTTAAGAACCCAAAGGCACAAAAAACATAGATTAGATCAGCTCTTGAGTATACGTAAGCTACATAATCAAATAGAAAAATGCAAACAGGATTGAATAAACAACTAAACAAAAACAGATCTTGCAATAAAAAGGTGATACAGAACAACCCAAAGAGCCACACATAAGATTCAAGCATATACATGCAATGAGTCAACACAAGAAAAGCCAATGCTTCCAAAACTAACCAATTCAGCTTAGCCTTGATTACAAAAGAGTCAAAACACAAGACTTAGAGATTCAATCCTAAATCATTCTATTGGTTATTAAGAGAAAACGATAAGCAAATGACAAAATCTCTAACCTTTTAAAACGAATCATCTCAACTTCTCTTTACTTGAACTCTTCTTAGCTGCATCTAAAACCTTGTCTAGATATCCTTCAATAGGAGGTGTAAGAGTAGCCATACCTCTATTCGCCGGAAATGGAGTCAAATCAGGTTCTAATGCAGCTATCTTCAGCTTCTCAGGCAATGCTTCAATCGCAGCTTTCTTCAAATTCAATAGCGCAGTTTCAGCTGCACGACGCTCTCTATGTTCTCTCATCATCACTTTACTATACTCCTTTGCCAATTTTTCTCCATCCTCTTTTGTCAACTTATACTTAGGCAATTCATCAGCTTCAAAAATCCCTAACGAAATGTAATCTAAACCGTTCGTCCCAATTCGGATCGGTTCATCGGTAACTCCCATTGAAGCAGCTCCTCCTTTCTTCTGGATCTCTATATCTCGTTGCTTCTCTTTACTAATCAAACCTAGCTTCTCACGTTGTGCCTCTCTCTCGATCTCTTTGGGTGTTAAGTAGCGAACAGGACAAGGAGCGTTTAAGCATTGCTCGTAGAGCTTTTGTTTCTCATCTGAAATTCGTCCTTTTCCTTTAACCGCTTCATCTCCATCTGCAGGTCCTCCACCACCGCCACCGCCTTTCTTAGTAGAGACTTTGTTACGCTTCAATGGCTGACCTGTTTTCAGCTTAGCCTTTCCTTTAGGAGTTCCGCTTGCGGAACATCTCTGGAGAAGGTAGTAACTCAGTGATTCGATGATCGGCTTTGGTCTCGTAACTCGAATCATGCTTTTGATTTGACCTGAGATTCTTCTGATTTCTTCAAACGTTTCGTCAGAAAAATGGTGAGTTTTGAGCAGATTTAGGGTTTTAAGACTCCACTGTGGAAGAACACTAAAAAGAAACGACGTCGTTTGCAGAAAATAAAACTAAGGTAATTGCTGACAGTATAAGAACGACGTCGTTTGAAAAATAAGGTAATTGCAAACAGTGTCAGAAGACTCAGACCACTAACGATGACGTTTGACGAATAAGATAGTTGCAGACAGTGTAAGAACACTTATACATTCGACGTCGTTTGAGGAATAAATTAATTGCAGTGTAGTATATGAATACTACAGAACGACATCGTTTGGGCCAAATATAAACAAAGGTAATTGCAGACAGTATACGCTGATCAGTTGGGTGACTCTTCTGGGCCTTCAAAGGATCTTTCTTCTTAACACCTTTTTTGAATAACTATAAACCCAGAACAATCCTCTGTTTCTTTTGTTCCTCAATCATTATTGTTTCTCGATTGCTTGAGAGAATCTCGTCTCTTCTCTCCACTCCCATGGCTCTGTCAACTCCTTTATCTCAGGTTTTCAGTTTTGCTATATTATTGCTTAGATTTTATTTATGGATTTAGTGAAAGTTTTGGTTTTTGATTTCAGATGTCTGTTGCACTTCCAACTGGAATTGATGGGTCAAGCCGATCTATGATTAAGGTGAGCTAAACTAATCTGAGATTACTCAATTACCCAACTTTCTAGATTCTCTCAAGCAATCGGTAATTAATGGGTAATTGTGTAAGGCTCCTTAGGTCTATACAAACTTTCAAGGCCTAAAAAGTTTCATCTTTACTTCTGATGTCGACTTGTAGTCAATTTGGTATTGAAAGTTACAGTCTTGACAAGTATTAAAAGGAAAGATTTAAAAAGATTTATTGTAGACGTTGACCTTTCGATTTATATCTCTTAGGTGCAAAGTGTAAGCTTTACTGAGAAGTCAAGTGGTCCTCTGCTGAGACTAGATTCGAAATCTAGAAACTTATGTGTGAATAAACGATCTACAATATGTATGTCACTACATCAAGCTAGCAGATCTAAAGTCTCAGTTACTCCTCTAGAACTTGAAGATCTTAAAGAAACTCCTTTAAACTTGTATAGACCTAAGGAGCCTTACACAGCTACGATTGTTTCGGTTGAGAGAATTGTTGGTCCACAAGCACCTGGTGAGACTTGTCACATTGTTATTGATCATGATGGTAATGTTCCTTACTGGGAAGGACAAAGCTATGGTGTGATTCCTCCTGTAAGTGATTCACTCAAAGTGTTTTCGATTTGGTAACGTTTCTGTTTTCATTTACTCTATTCTTGATTTGTAGGGTGAGAATCCTAAGAAACCTGGTGCACCTCATAATGTTCGCCTTTATTCGATTGCATCAACACGATATGGTGATTCTTTTGATGGCAAAACAGCTAGTCTTTGTGTTCGTCGAGCTCTTTACTATGATCCAGAGACTGGAAAAGAAGATCCAACCAAAGCTGGTGTATGTAGCAACTTCTTATGCAATGCTAAACCTGGCGATAAAGTCAAAATCACCGGTAAGTTTATACAGATGATATAACAGTTTCTTTGATTTGGTCTTAACTGTTTAGATATTGTTGACATTACAGGTCCTTCAGGAAAAGTAATGCTTTTACCTGAAGATGACCCAAAAGCTACTCACATAATGATAGCTACAGGAACCGGAGTTGCTCCATTCAGAGGATACTTACGGCGTATGTTTATGGAGAATGTTCCTAATTTCAAGTTTGATGGACTCTCATGGCTCTTCCTCGGTGTAGCTAACACAGACAGTCTTCTCTATGATGAAGAGTTCACCAGTTACCTGAAGAACTATCCAGATAATTTCAGGTATGACAAAGCATTGAGCAGAGAAGAGAAGAACAATAAAGGAGGGAAAATGTATGTACAAGATAAGATTGAAGAATACAGCGACGAAATCTTTAAACTTCTGGACAATGGAGCTCATATATACTTTTGTGGACTAAAAGGAATGATGCCTGGGATTCAAGATACACTTAAAAAGGTTGCTGAAGAGCGAGGTGAAAGCTGGGAAGAGAAACATACTCAGCTAAGGAAGAAGAAGCAGTGGCATGTTGAAGTGTATTGAGTTAAGTCTTTGTGTGATTTGGTTCTGTGATTCTTGTATTGTATTCTACAACAAATGATTTACAATTGAAAGGTTAAGTTATTGCTACGTGGCTTTGTTAAGGCTCACATATACTTGATTGTCTTGTGAAGACTAAAAAACAAAGAACCAAGTCTTGTTTCTTATGATAATACTTATAGTTTCTATATGGGCTCAAGATAAAAAGGCCTTACAATATACTTTTATAAAGGTTTAAGTTTAATCATGGCCCAGTTAAACACAGATTAAAAGAGCCGAACAATCCACGTATAATAGACCACACGTGCGTGTGTTCGTTACGCTTAAATATCACGCTTGATTTTGCTAATTACTATTAGGGGTAGAAGATTCTTATAGCTTTGATTTATTAGTAGGCCCTAAGAGCAATATTGAGGTTTTTAATGGGCCTTTTCATTTCCCAGTCTAGTAAAGAATAAAGCTATAAGTTTTTAATGGGCCTTTCTTACAAAAAATCCATTTCCTTATGTTTGTAGTATCAGACAAGAACCAAGGAATCTGATATTAAAAGCCAAACTTAATTTGAAATAATTTTTCTTTTAAATAAACAATTTGCTATAATTATAAAATAAAAAAAAGACGATAAAAAATAAAAAGAATATATAAAAGAGAAGAGAACACGTCGTTGTCATTTGCAAATTGATCTTAATTTGCCATTTTGTATTTGTAAAAAAAAACAACTTTGGCTCTTTCCTTAAATCTATCTTACCTCTTCTCAACTTTGTAAGAACATCAAATCCTCTATCCAATTTTGTTTTTGTTTTTATAATTAAATTATATAATCCCTAATTCGTTTGTTCTTCATAAAGGTTTTTAGATAAAGATCATTTTTTTTGCTTTTATTTCTCTACTAAACTTTTGAATCTCTGGTGTCGGAATCTGAACACATAAACATGATCCACATCTGTAAATTTTAATTATTTTTAAGAAATATTCAAACTTTTTATTATTATGATTTGGTTGATTGATGAGTATTTGTTTTAATGATCAATGTAGGATTTTGTTTGTATAAAAGAAGAGCAATGAGCAATTATGCAGGTGGACTCGGTAAGCCTGGTTCAGGTATGACTCTAATTCAATTCATTTGTAATCAATTCTATAAAAAATGTAAACGTTTCTTATAATTATATTGTAACTCAATATTATTAAACAGGTAAAAGAAGAATCAAAGATCTATTAAAACAACCTGATAATAGAGTTTGTGCTGATTGTGGAGCTTCTGATCCTAAATGGGCGTATGTTATATTCACTTTTAAGCTTCTCTATTTATTGCTCTGCTTAAGATACAATCATACATTATACGATTAAAGCTCGATCCACATGTTGTTGTTGTCTTTAGTTATGAATCTTTGTGTTTTGTTTACAGATCAGCAAATATTGGAGTATTCATTTGCTTAAAATGTTGTGGTGTTCATAGAAGTCTCGGCACTCATATCTCAAAGGTGATATCAACAGCTTCTTTGCTTTATTACATTTTTGTTGTCTTTAGTGGGCCCGGGCAAAAAACCGAACCAAACTTACCGAGCCAAACTATAAAAAAGGAAAACAGAAACCGAACCGAATTTTTTTTTTAAAATGATCGGTAGAAGTTTTTTACTAAGTTCAGTTTTCAGTAAAAACCTTAACTAAACCGAATAAACCGAATTTTTTTTTATAATTTTTTTAGATTTTTAATTTATTTTTCTGTTTAAATATTTTTTATGTGTTTATTTATTTATTTTTATATCCTAAACCGAACCCAAACCGAAATAACTCAAAAATTCGAAAATCTGATATAAACCGTTATTTTTATCTTAAAACTGAACCAAAATTACGAAATTAAAACCGATCAGAATGTTTTATAATACCCAAAACCGAATCAAACCAAACTATAAATTCTAAACCGATCGAAACTTTTTCAAAACACCGGAATTTTCGACCCGAACCGAACCTCCCAAATGACCAGGCCTAGATTCTTTAGTTATGTAACTCATAGTTTTGGTTTTATATAGGTTTTGTCTGTAACACTTGATGAATGGTCAGATGAAGAAGTTGATTCAATGATTGAAATTGGAGGAAATGCTTCTGCTAATTCAATTTACGAAGCTTTTGTACCTGACTCATACACTAAACCTGGACCTGATGTTACTCATGACCAACGTATGAGATTCATTAGGTAACATTCTTATAAAAAAAACAAATCCAGTGTTCTTGTTTAAGTTGATTAACTCAAAATCTTATGTTTTAGATCAAAATATGAACATCAAGAGTTTCTAAAACCAAGTTTACGGATTACATCAGGAAAAGGGTCTAAGAAACACTCAGCTTTTCTTACATCAAGTCTTTCAAGAAAGATCATAGATAGTTTCCGCACAAACTCATCATCAGACAACATAGTAATCTAACATTGTCTTTATTATTACATTGTTCTTTGCATGAAATGAGTAAAAATTGTGTGACAGTTTGAAGAAGGGATGGTAGAGTTTATTGGATTGTTAAAGGTAACAATTAAGAAAGGAACTAATTTAGCAATCAGAGATATGATGTCAAGTGATCCATACGTTGTTTTGAATCTAGGGAAACAAGTAAGTTGTTAGTTTATTATTATTATCTTCTATGGAGCTGTGTTTTGATCTTCATTGTTTTGTTTGATTTGTTTAGAAACTTCAAACAGCTGTTGTGAATAGTAATTTAAACCCAGTATGGAATCAAGAACTTATGTTGTCTGTTCCAGAGAGTTATGGTCCAGTGAAATTGGTAAAAAAAAAAAGCAGATTGATGATGATGATTATGGTGATTGATATAATGTTATATTATTAATGAGGTTTTGTGGTTTGTGAAATGTGTGTAGCAAGTGTATGATTATGATACATTTTCATCAGATGATATAATGGGAGAAGCAGATATAGATATACAACCATTGATAACATCAGCAATGGCATTTGGAGATCCAGAAATGTTTAGTGATATGCAGATTGGGAAATGGTTAAAATCAAATGATAATCCATTAATAGATGATAGTATCATTAATATTGTTGATGGTAAAATTAAACAAGAGGTTCAACTTAAACTTCAAAATGTTGAATCTGGTGAATTAGAGCTTGAAATGGAATGGCTCCCTCTTGACCAGTAAACTAATCTTATTTTTTTATTAGCTCTCTTCTCTCATCTTCATATGAAAATGTATTTTCATTTTTGTATTTGACCTATTGGTTTATTGTATGTATATCATGTTTTTGATTTGTTGAATAAAATATATATATACACTTTTTACCTGCCTACAACAACACTTGTGATCATCATCAGTCTTTATCAAAAGCTTCAAACTATACACAACATAAATGCAATGTCAGATTAAACGCTTTAGAATGAAGAAACTTTTATCAATATGTGCCTTATCGAAAGACTCAACATCATGTATTTGAACCCTGTTTTAGCTATATAGGAAAAGTCATTCAAATTGCAATAAACACACATAATCATCCCTGCAATCTAAAAGCTAAACACGTTCAAAAAAACATTGTAAAGTGATACCAAGAACAGGGTCGTAACGAGGATGAACAGATTCTAATAGAGTAAGTTGGATTAATAGCGAAAACGAACTTCATCGATTATTTATTAGAGGCTTTACAAGGCCTTTCAAACACACTTAGTAACAAGTTTTTAAAGACTTTTTTTGACCATACAACACAGAAACATAGGAAATTTGAAGACGAAGGCTTTTTATTTATAGCCTAGAAACCACCACGGAGACGAAGGACCAAGTGAAGGGTTGACTCCTTCTGTATGTTGTAGTCAGCCAAAGTGCGTCCATCCTCAAGCTGCTTTCCAGCGAAGATGAGACGCTGCTGGTCCGGAGGAATACCCTCTTTGTCCTGGATCTTGGCCTTCACATTGTCAATCGTGTCAGAGCTCTCCACCTCCAGTGTGATGGTCTTCCCGGTCAGTGTCTTCACAAAAATCTGCATACCACCACGGAGCCTGAGGACCAAGTGAAGGGTAGACTCCTTCTGGATGTTGTAGTCAGCAAGGGTACGACCATCCTCGAGCTGTTTTCCAGCGAAGATGAGACGCTGCTGGTCTGGAGGAATACCTTCTTTGTCCTGGATCTTGGCCTTCACGTTGTCAATTGTGTCAGAGCTTTCGACTTCAAGGGTTATAGTCTTGCCGGTAAGTGTCTTCACGAAGATCTGCATACCTCCACGAAGACGCAAGACCAAGTGAAGAGTCGACTCCTTCTGAATATTGTAATCAGCCAAGGTACGACCATCCTCGAGCTGCTTTCCAGCGAAGATGAGACGCTGCTGGTCTGGTGGGATGCCTTCCTTATCTTGGATCTTGGCTTTCACGTTGTCGATGGTGTCGGAGCTCTCCACCTCGAGGGTAATGGTCTTACCAGTCAAGGTCTTCACGAAGATTTGCATACCTCCACGAAGACGCAAGACCAAGTGAAGGGTTGACTCCTTCTGAATATTGTAATCGGCCAAGGTACGACCATCCTCAAGCTGCTTGCCGGCAAAGATCAATCTCTGCTGGTCCGGTGGAATACCCTCTTTGTCTTGGATTTTGGCCTTCACGTTGTCAATGGTGTCGGAGCTCTCCACCTCGAGCGTAATGGTCTTACCAGTCAAAGTCTTCACGAAGATTTGCATACCTCCACGAAGACGCAAGACCAAGTGAAGGGTTGACTCCTTTTGAATATTGTAGTCAGCCAAAGTCCTGCCGTCTTCAAGTTGCTTTCCGGCGAAGATCAACCTCTGCTGGTCCGGTGGGATACCCTCCTTATCTTGGATTTTCGCCTTAACGTTGTCGATGGTGTCAGAGCTCTCTACCTCCAAAGTGATGGTCTTTCCAGTCAAGGTTTTAACGAAAATTTGCATACCACCTCGGAGCCTTAGAACGAGATGAAGGGTCGACTCCTTCTGGATGTTGTAGTCAGCCAAAGTACGCCCGTCCTCTAGCTGCTTTCCGGCGAAGATTAGCCTCTGCTGATCCGGAGGAATACCCTCCTTATCCTGGATTTTGGCCTTAACGTTGTCGATGGTGTCAGAGCTCTCCACCTCAAGAGTAATTGTCTTTCCGGTGAGAGTCTTGACGAAAATTTGCATACCACCACGGAGCCTTAGAACCAAGTGAAGGGTAGATTCCTTCTGGATATTGTAATCAGCCAAAGTACGACCGTCCTCTAGCTGCTTTCCGGCGAAGATAAGCCTCTGCTGATCCGGAGGAATACCTTCCTTATCCTGGATTTTGGCCTTAACGTTGTCGATGGTGTCAGAGCTTTCCACCTCGAGGGTGATGGTCTTTCCGGTGAGAGTCTTTACGAAGATCTGCATCTGGAAATCAGAAAATCTAAAATCAGCTATCAACTTCTTAAAAAATCAGGTCAAAAATCAAATCAATACAAAACAAAATCGATAAACCAAAATTCAATCGCAAAACAAGAACCGGATCTGAAAAGTAACAACATATCGACGCGTAAATCACAGATCGAGAAAATTCAAATTAGAAGGAAAGTGAATCGATTAAGATCAGTTAACAGATCGAAGAGACATAACCCAGATCTACGAATTCAACGAACCCTAATCGAAACCTCAAAACAATAACCGAAATAAACTAAAGAAGATCTATAGAGATCAAAGAAACTAGATAAGAAATCTACCTTGATCACGATAGAGAGATTTGAGAAGATGATATTATGTTTAAAGAAATTGATTTAGAAGAAACTGAATTGTGAAGAAGAAGAGGTCTCAGGAGAATAATTTATAGAGAAGGATGAGACCGACTCGGTCATGAGAAAGATGAG
>KE157986.1:0-11614 GCA_000411055.1 Leavenworthia alabamica
ATCTGTGAAGGCCAGCCAGATCGGGCCAGCCATTGCCCGATCGGGCCACTTAAAAATAACAAAATTCTGTTTCGCGATTTTGGGTTTTAAAATCAGTTGTAACTCATTTTAAACATAAGTTTTTCTCTCTCTAGACTCTTTGAAGCCATTTTTGAGCTCTGACTTCTCTCTAAACCTCTGAATTTCGAATTGGAGAAGTTTTTTAGATCTAATCTCAATTTCAATTACTGTTTTGATATTATGAACTCTGTTTTGTTGATTCTACTTTGATCAATTTTAGCTAGGTTGCTAGGGTTCTTAGGGTTAGGTTATGGAATTGAACTCAAATAGATGATTAGATTCATGGATTCATTGTTATCTACATTGATTTTGACAATCTGATTCAATTGATCACCGAATTAGGTTATGTTAGGTAGATTTACATTCCAAAAGCTTGTAAGTCACTGAAACTATGTAGATAATGTGTTTATGTCCTAAGCCAACGGAAGTTGAGTGTTAGGAGACTGTGGACATATCAAACCTTTGCTTAGTGCGTGATCAGTCTAGCCATGATCAAACGGAAGTTTAGATGCTCGGATTCTGTGTCATTAGTTACCATAGCTGCGAAAGTAGTATGGCAAGTCTGTTTTGTTTGAGTTCGATGCAGTTTAGAAATGAACCTGAATAGTAATTCAATTCCGGAAACCTATATCCGAGTCCCTAGAGCCTAGTGTTTTCTTAATCTTTTTCTAATCATTTTTGTTAATCGTATTTGAGTTTGATGCAGAACACATTTATCCAATATATTATATTTTAGCTTAGTTCTTGAATTTGACGAATCATTGTGTTAGCCATTGTTTCCATGTGGATTCTATACCCTTTGTACTACTGTATAGGCTGTGCACTTGCAGTTTTCCTAAGGTTTAAAACTTAGCACATCAAACAGTCATTTAAAAATTGATCTCCTATTCGATTGCGTCGATGTGTCTTCACAATCTTCATTGCTGAAAAACATCTCTCAACAGTTGCAGTTGCAACAGGCAAAATTAAAACCAACTTCAAAAGTCTATACACCAAAGGATATGACATATGTTTTCGAGTTTTCACCAATGTATAAGCAAGTTCTCCAAGGTTCTTTATTCGAAGAAATCTTTCATCATTTCGAATATTGTCAATATAGATATCTAATTCTCGCTCAAGAGATATGTATTCTCCATGAGTAAAATCATCTGGATAGAACTTAGATAATCTCATTACCTTTGAGTGGTCAAACTCAAAAAATGAGTCAATAGGAGATAAAGAAGCCGCACAAATAAGCAATTCAGTGTTCACCTCATTAAAGTGATCATTGAACTCTTGAAGCTGTAAATCCAAGACAACATATGAGCAATTGACCTTGTAGTGATGCATATTTGACACTTTTGATTTTTTCTTTCTTCTCCTTGAATCAACAAAATCTTTCTCCATTTCAACTTTTTCGATATCATGTTTCTCACAAAAAGAACAAACTTTATTCATGAGAGAATCCCATCCATCATCCCTAAAATTTTGAAGTTGTCTTTTAGTTGATTTCACCAATGACATAGCATTCAAAATATCTTGATCTCTTTTTTGTAGCGACATAGACAAGTTCTCTGTCAGTCCTAAAATGTATATCATCATTTGCAAATAGAACACAAAATCAAAGCTATGAAAATACTTGAGAAGACCATGTGCTTGACGTCTTTTTAAATCTTCCACGCCTTCATTCTGAATATACTCCAACACCTTCATTCTGAATATACTCCAACACCTCAACAATAGAAGAAAATAAATCAATCAAACGCAACAAAGTTTTATAGTGAGAATTCCAACGAGTATTCCCTAGTCTTTGAAGACTAGAATTCCAACGAGAATTCCAACAATGTTTTTTAGCAACAACTACAACAACCAATTGAAGTTGGTGAGCAAAACAATGGACCTAATATGCTGATGAGGTTTCCTTTGATATTAAAGACCTTAGTCCGTTAAACTCACCTCTCATATTATTTGCCCCATCGTAGCCTTGTCCTCTAACTTTTTTAATGCTTAACCCATATTTTGCAAACAAAGAATCAATAGCAGCTTTCAAAGATGTTGAACATGTATCGCTCACATGCGTAATATTCACGAATCTTTCTTTGATTATCCCACTTTTATCAACAAAACGAAAAACTATTGCCATTTGTTCTTTATCAGAAACATCAGCTGACTCATCCACCAATAAAGCAAAAACATCATGATCAATTTCTTCAACAATAGACTTGACTAACTCTTCAGCAAAACAATTCACTATATCTTTTTGAATACTTGGAGATATCATTTGATTATTGCCAGGAGCATTTTCTAAAACAACATTTCTTATGACTTCATTTTGTTCTGCAGTATATTTTAAAAGCTCTACAAAATTACCTCTGTTAGCCGATTTTTCTGACTCATCGTGACCACGAAAAGACAATCCTTGTCGTAATAAATATCTAGAAGCATCAATCGAAGCATTCAACCGAACATGATACTCACTCTTCGTAATATCATCTTGTTTATGGAGAGCATGTTTGATAGAACGACTTTGATTCATCAAATTTTCACACTTCATGACAGCATTTTTATGAAAAACACTTGTTCCATGTCCAGAAATTCTTTCAAACTTATTCCAATAAGAAAATCCATCAATGCTCCAAGCATCATTTTTTCCTCTTTTTCCAACATTATCTCTAAATAAGTAACAACAAAGACAAAAAGCTGCTTCTTTCTCACACTGTATTCTAACCAGCTTTGAAACATATCAAACCAGTCTACGTTAAATCGCCTCATAACACCTCCTATTGATGTTTGTTTAAAATTATGACTTCGAGGTTGACAAGGACCTTTAAGCAAATATTTACGAATGATCTCATCTCTTTGATTTGGATGATAATCTGTTATTCTTTTTCTATTAGCAGGATCTGATGGTAAATCATCTAAATTACTAAAAGGTGGAGGTGGATCTTTTCATTTTAAAAACTTCTTCAATGTCGTTTGATTCATCTAAAACAGAAATAAAAATAATTCATTATTTTAACATTAAAATACGTTTATATATAGATATATACACATAATAATAAAAATATTTAGAAGTTAAACATATTATATTTACCTGAAACTGAATGTTGGAAGAAAAAAAGAGATGAAGAGAGAAAAAAAGAGATGAAGAGGAAGAAGTCATAAGAAAAAAAATAAGTTGAAAAGTTTTTGTGGTGGTTTTAGAGGAAAGAGAATATGAATTTTTTTTTTATTTAATATCATATTTTTGTTTCACTTGTTATCTTTTACGTTTACATTTTAAAAAAAATTCTAAAGGGTCAACATAAAAATAATTAATGGGTGCAATTAATTTTTTACTTAATACCTAGTTAATAAATTAATGAGGGGTCATTTGACCCCATTATCTCTCACTTGGATCCGCCTTTGACCACCCTCAAAGCACGCATGCTCTAACGAGTGCTGATAACTAAGGAACAAAATCCTCCATGATTGAGTGTTTAAGACCCATCCACCCTTAGAGCAATACATGACCGGACTTGCAGCATCTTTGACAAGAACTATCTCATGTGATCCTTGCAATAAACTCAGCCCTAACTATGACAACCATCCTTGATCCTTTCACTATAACAAAGAATTAAAGCCCCCATCAATCTCTTTGTTTCACCACCATTCAGATACTCCCGACAAATATATCTAAACCCTGAAATCAACTCGTTTTGACACCAAGGCTCACAACTCTACAACCAAAAGTAGCTATCACATTGGCCACTCATAGCCGACATACTTGATCACAAGATCGAACACAATTATCTTTCAAAATCAACATTTAGTGACTATGCTTAAAACTCATGTCATGTTTTCATTGCTCTCAACTCATCTCATGTCGCTCGTAATCTCGAGCACAAAGACGACAAAATATGGATATCAACTCATACCAAACAAACACTCAGGTACAACAACCATCAAAGTATTGTTATCACGTACCACTCGCATTCTCGGACACTAAGCCGTCGAGTTGTGGGTACCAACTCATACCACTCGCACTCTTAGATCACCAAGATCCTTGAGCTATGGGTATTATGTACCACTCGCACTCTCAGACCACTCAGTCCTCAAGCTATTGGTACTAGAGAAAATATCCATCTTCCATCGAGTTAGAACAAAACATGACCCACATACGTCAACAAACATCTTTGACGGAATCTAGCATATAATTTTCTCGTACAACATCTCAGTGTCATACCAGCCAACTCATATCTCCAACCCGGGACATCACCACTCATGTAATAAATATCGCATGTTATATTTCAACACGTTAAATCACATAAGATTCCACTCTACCTCCGCTTAAACTTCCCACCATGCAACAAATATGATATTCGGTCATAGACACCTCAATAAAATTGGAATTTCCTAATCTTTCCCTAACCAACAAGTACATAAGCAAAATGATTCTCACCCGTTTGGGTCTACAGTCAGTTTTCTCGTCCACCTTGGCGCCAAAAGTGTGAACCTTAGGTACTGCAACAACCCCTTACGAAGGTGGTTCATCCATAAATGATCTCAGATGTACAAAATCTATCCCAGTTATCACAATCTCATAGACTTTAATCTAGGGTAGTACATCACATGTCCAATAACTTTATAAATCATACTACATATCCAATACCTCCTTATATCTGTAGCACATATCCACTCCTTCTGGATAATAACCTGTAGAATATTATAGCCTTGTATCCAAACCAGGATATCAACCATGCTATATCTGGTACTTTGGATCTCAACTAAGCTCTAAAATCTCAGTAAAACTTCTCTTAGTTAGTTCTGAAACTTTTGAATTCTCTAATGATCAACAACATGGCACTCTCTAGCCATCACTAGGACAATGCTCTTCCCTATTTTATTAATATCAATATGTATTTTTTTTTGTTTCCAACCCCGAAACAAAAATACAACCCTCATCGAAAACTGCTAACCATCGAAGATAAATTCTCCCCCACTAGCAGTGATATGCTCTCCAAACCTATCCCTTAGACAACCTGGAGAATTTCACTTCATCCTCTCCTCTGACTCCCAAGTCTTCTCATCCATTAAACACAACTACACAAGGTTTTAATCATTATTTAAGCTCATAACACAACTATGAAATGCTACACTACAAAAATACGTCATTCTTAGATCACCATGATCTATGCTCAGTCACTAAATTCTTGATTCATGCCTTTAATACTCTTCGCTCTCAACTCATATGTATCTTGTTCTCCGATTACTCCGTCGAACGATACTATTGGGAACACTACGTTACCCTTGAGTTGCTTAGGATATCACATCCATTGAGCGAACAGGATACTACATCCTGTTGAGACACCACGGCTCCGAGTACCAGGATACCACATCCTGCTGAGATACTTCATCATCAAATTAACAGGATACCAAATCATGCTGAGACACCACGTCTATAGTGAAATCAGGATACCACATCCTACTGAACATTAGAAGAGTCACTCATCTTCTATAAGTGTAGGACAACCACTGTCTTTAACATGACCCTATTAAATATGTGTTACCACAACACTCCGAGAACCACTCTCGCCATTAAAACTAAGAGCTTACCACTTAACTCTNTATATCTAAACCCTGAAATCAACTCGTTTTGACACCAAGGCTCACAACTCTACAACCAAAAGTAGCTATCACATTGGCCACTCATAGCCGACATACTTGATCACAAGATCGAACACAATTATCTTTCAAAATCAACATTTAGTGACTATGCTTAAAACTCATGTCATGTTTTCATTGCTCTCAACTCATCTCATGTCGCTCGTAATCTCGAGCACAAAGACGACAAAATATGGATATCAACTCATACCAAACAAACACTCAGGTACAACAACCATCAAAGTATTGTTATCACGTACCACTCGCATTCTCGGACACTAAGCCGTCGAGTTGTGGGTACCAACTCATACCACTCGCACTCTTAGATCACCAAGATCCTTGAGCTATGGGTATTATGTACCACTCGCACTCTCAGACCACTCAGTCCTCAAGCTATTGGTACTAGAGAAAATATCCATCTTCCATCGAGTTAGAACAAAACATGACCCACATACGTCAACAAACATCTTTGACGGAATCTAGCATATAATTTTCTCGTACAACATCTCAGTGTCATACCAGCCAACTCATATCTCCAACCCGGGACATCACCACTCATGTAATAAATATCGCATGTTATATTTCAACACGTTAAATCACATAAGATTCCACTCTACCTCCGCTTAAACTTCCCACCATGCAACAAATATGATATTCGGTCATAGACACCTCAATAAAATTGGAATTTCCTAATCTTTCCCTAACCAACAAGTACATAAGCAAAATGATTCTCACCCGTTTGGGTCTACAGTCAGTTTTCTCGTCCACCTTGGCGCCAAAAGTGTGAACCTTAGGTACTGCAACAACCCCTTACGAAGGTGGTTCATCCATAAATGATCTCAGATGTACAAAATCTATCCCAGTTATCACAATCTCATAGACTTTAATCTAGGGTAGTACATCACATGTCCAATAACTTTATAAATCATACTACATATCCAATACCTCCTTATATCTGTAGCACATATCCACTCCTTCTGGATAATAACCTGTAGAATATTATAGCCTTGTATCCAAACCAGGATATCAACCATGCTATATCTGGTACTTTGGATCTCAACTAAGCTCTAAAATCTCAGTAAAACTTCTCTTAGTTAGTTCTGAAACTTTTGAATTCTCTAATGATCAACAACATGGCACTCTCTAGCCATCACTAGGACAATGCTCTTCCCTATTTTATTAATATCAATATGTATTTTTTTTTGTTTCCAACCCCGAAACAAAAATACAACCCTCATCGAAAACTGCTAACCATCGAAGATAAATTCTCCCCCACTAGCAGTGATATGCTCTCCAAACCTATCCCTTAGACAACCTGGAGAATTTCACTTCATCCTCTCCTCTGACTCCCAAGTCTTCTCATCCATTAAACACAACTACACAAGGTTTTAATCATTATTTAAGCTCATAACACAACTATGAAATGCTACACTACAAAAATACGTCATTCTTAGATCACCATGATCTATGCTCAGTCACTAAATTCTTGATTCATGCCTTTAATACTCTTCGCTCTCAACTCATATGTATCTTGTTCTCCGATTACTCCGTCGAACGATACTATTGGGAACACTACGTTACCCTTGAGTTGCTTAGGATATCACATCCATTGAGCGAACAGGATACTACATCCTGTTGAGACACCACGGCTCCGAGTACCAGGATACCACATCCTGCTGAGATACTTCATCATCAAATTAACAGGATACCAAATCATGCTGAGACACCACGTCTATAGTGAAATCAGGATACCACATCCTACTGAACATTAGAAGAGTCACTCATCTTCTATAAGTGTAGGACAACCACTGTCTTTAACATGACCCTATTAAATATGTGTTACCACAACACTCCGAGAACCACTCTCGCCATTAAAACTAAGAGCTTACCACTTAACTCTTATGTAGCTACGGCCTCTGCCCATAGTAATAATTTAATCTCAAATTTTGAGCTTAACCATTTTTAAGCTTACATATGAGATCACTCTCAATCACTACGATCATCCTCGGGTTCTATCAGAATACACTCCTAGGATCAACTCCCTATCAATCCCAGAAGTTTGTATTCGGTCACAAAATCATGACTCACGTTAGTTGTTTACTGCTTTTCAACTCGTACACGTACCTTCACTCTCAGGCCACACAGTCCTTTGAGGAGTTTTGGAACCCACTATCCCACTTGGTACGAGAGAACCACTATCTCCTGATGAGTTGTAGGGATCCAGTATCCTCATAAGAAGTAGGAGAGCCTACTATCCTCCACTAACGTCCGAGAACCAACTATTCCCGTAGAGTCACCAGAGTAACAGAGAACCCACTATCCTCCACAATAGACCAAATATCCCTTGATAAAACAACCGATCATCGCAAACGTAACCAACTAGATACAAATCTAGAGCACCACTTGCCCTCTAAAATCTTATCACTTTTAGCATACATTACTGGATTACCATGCTCACAATCACCATCACTCCCCGATGTGATCAACTCAATAAATACCGAGCAATCCTTACTGAATCCCATAAGTTTTGGCAAGCATCCTTACTCTTAACTCACTTTTTTGGATTCTAATTCTTGTGTAACATAGATACACTTACCAATTTTCCTAGAAAGATTACTTTTTTTTTTACACCACTTCCCTTTTGGCTACATATTCTTCTTTCGAGGAAAACTTTTTAATATAGGCAACTTCCTATTTTGGAAACTTTCCATTTAAATAAACTTTATCTCCAAACCATACCACTTATGGTTCACTTTTTTCCAAAATTTTAAATTTGCTAGACACCTCCATAACTCACCCATAACTCCTCTAGAACTCTTTCGGAAGCTTTTTGGAATTCTTCTGGAACTCTATTCAAACTCTTCTATAACCTTGAACTCATGCCACTCCCTTTATATAGCATAAAATCAAGACACCGGATGCTCCACTAAGTATCTACTTGAACAAAAATTCCGTTCCAATATCAATTGACACTCCTCTGTATCTTCCCACATCCTTAGATAATATGAATTCTCAATTGCAACCATATCTCTGGATACTACTTAGCTCTCGGTGGCACTCTCGGATGCTACACTAATATTAATCCTGGTATCCGCTCCAACACCCAAGTCAAGAGGTCCCTACATAATCCTTTCCTTTTTTAGGAAACTTAATTTTTCTAGAAAAAATCTTTTCTAGACTTCCTATAACACTGACAACATTTAAACCAATCACCGGACCTTTGACCCGATTAATTGTGACTTTCCGTGCCATCCTCTCTACTACCACCGCTCGAGCTTCCGCAACTAACTCATACAAAACATTTTTCTTTGTTGTTTTATTCAACTTTGCTTAAATAATAAACTTCCAGGCAAAATAACAACAACGAAATATAACAACATACCGTGAAGTCTCATTGAAGGTTCGGAGAGGATTGGTCTAGAGTTCATGCAACACAAAACACAGCGAGAGTGTCCTAGAAACAACTCCGCTCTGATACCAATTGTAATACACGTCCCTTTTTTTTTAAAACAACCTAACGGTTCTAGTGATTCCCGTACCCTAGAGAACCGCAATTAAATCATAACATAAATTAAATCAATTTAATTCATCCAACATAATATCAAGAAATATTTAAAACGGAACATAAATGTAATAATCAAAATAACCGAATGACCAATACTCTAAACCGTCATCCTCCCGTCATAGCCATGACTTCACAATCACACTTTTTTTACCTACATCACAAAAATGAGATGCATCGGCATTTAGAAACCAAACACTGAGTGGAGCAATCCTCCCGTACTAACATGGATTAATTACTAGAATAATGCAATATGAGAATATATAAATCAATCCAACGGTCTACTCAAAAACATGTCATGACTATCATCTCATGGCTCATCGAAAAACATATTAACATATTCAAAATTCACATAAAACTAATCGTACAGTCATGCACTCACCTCGACAATTTTCTGAAAACTCCGGAAAAAATTCTTAGAATTTCTTGAGAATCCTAAACCCTAAAATAATAAGAAACCACTTTTTAATTATTATTATTACTAACCATAACAATAAAATAATATTATAATAATATAAAAATAATGTTAGATTATTAAAAATAATTCATCGAACACTTCATCTTCTTCAATTATAAAAAAATGCAGCACCACCGTTCCCACTCCACTCACCACTGTGGACTCCAACACCACCATTGGTAGCCACAGCCACCACCTCTGTAGATTTTGACGCCATTGTCACCACCTCCATGACAACAGTTTATCACATCCACCGTGTTACGCACGTCGCATCACCGTAACTTGTTACTCACCGGCATTAACCACAGACACAACAACAACGATGCAAGACTAAGATTAAACATTCCGGGACTACTAAAACTCAAAACAACAATGTTAAATCTTACTCGAACTTTTCATTCTCTCCAAGGTAGTTTCGCGATCGTCAACTGCCATAGCCACCACCATTATACTTGTTGTATCTTTAAAAGCGTAAACCACAACATGGTTTAAGAAACATAACACAACAGCCAAGAAGAGAGAGGGAAAACGAGAGGATAACTACTCACCTGAAACATAGCTCTCCACTAGAGATTTCTTCCTCGCACAACTACTCTTGATCAAGTCAACACTACCACCGAGAGAAGGTTGCTAATGATATCACAAGAGGAATATGTGAGTTTTCAATTCCAATACTCCAATCACAAATATATGCGTCAAAAAAATATCCCCAAACTTTAGGAACTGCACTCTAACTCCTTATATCTCGCCAACCATTCCACCTCCTCAAGCCCATAACAAGGCCCAATAACATCACCAATCCAAAAGAAATGGTTCTAGTCCGTTACAAGCACTCAATGGACTATCCATTCCCCGATCATGAAAATGAAACAGCTAACCAAATCTGACTTTAGCCTCAACATAAACAAAATAATCCATAGGCACAGATTAGATCGGAGAAACTCACTGAACAAACAATGAGAAAGATGGTGACCCTTGGCGATGAGTTGGAGAAGAGATAGTTGCACAAAAGTTGGAGGAGACGTCTTCAACTGATGCGGCGAAAAGAATCATGCTAGGTTAGATTTGCTCAAACGGGTGCTATTTTTTGCCCATGGCTAATTGTATATAAGGCTACGCCTCTGTATCAAAATGAATAAGAAACTGTTTTATACTAAATTCTGTTTCTTGACAAAAATAAATACTTAAAATAATTTATCAAAAATTTTGAATTATTCACATTCATCATTTTATTTTACATGTATCTTTTTCCGATTTTCAAAATATGTAAAAATAATATAACTAATAATAAAAAAAGTAAATTAAAATATTTTTTATTTTTATATAAGAAAATTATATGAAAATAAATGAAAAAGAAAGGTAAACTAGATTACCTTATATCGCGCGCTGTTATAGACGATTTAGAAGTGTATTATATAACTTAACTCTATATAATAACTTGAAGATCGACGTTTGTACCAATTGCATAGCATCGAACTATAGTGCTGATCATTATCTATATATACTAAATGACAAGTAATTTCACCAAATAACTGTTTCTTCTCCTTGCGACACCTAAGCATTGGCTTACGTGTCATTACTAAAAAATTTCTCTTATTTTATATTATTTACTATTTTTAGTATTTTATTTTATTTGTTTTTAGAAATTAAACAAAAAGTTACGGTTGCACATCTCTTAAAATTTAAAATCACTTTCTCACTCTCATTTTTTTTCTCTCTCTTTTTACTATCACCATTTATTCCTAATTTTTGTTATTATACAATTATTTTTTTCAAAAAAATTTCTCTTTACCAAAAAATAAAAGCTAGAACAATGCATTTTAAGATATCATCAAATTCTTAATATTTCAAAATTTCTATACCTTTTTCTCTACAACTTCTACGTAACTATTAGTTTTTCTTATTAATTTTTT
>KE157988.1:0-18009 GCA_000411055.1 Leavenworthia alabamica
TCTATCGGCAGGTTGCTCTCGACCGACTGCCGAGGGATTTGTGCATGCTTGGTTCCGATACCTCGGGTCATATCAATAAGAGTGTCCATCCCTTGATGACTGAAGTAGGTGTCTTCACTCAGTGATGACAGTGAAGAAACAAAGCTCTTGCTTCCCAAAGCTAGCTTGTATCTGGCTGTCTTTGCCTCTTGCTTCCTTGTCCAAAGCTTGTTGCACAAACTGGTTGAATTTGACTCTGTAAGTCCTTGCTCTGGTGTTCTTGATGACAGTGAATGGTGCTCCTTGTGGTATGATAGGCACAGCTTCTTTCTCTTCAAATGGTTCAGCCTCCAAGTTTGGTTCCTCCGGATCCGGGCCAGATGTGCAAGGGATGTCCTCATCATGTATGAAGGTTGTTTAGACATACTCCAATACAAAATGCCTCCACTCAAGTCAACCAGAGCTTTCCTATGTTCATTCGGAGCCATCTTGCCAAAATCTCCTTACATGAACCAAATGGATGAATAACTTATTGTATAGCCTAAATCCACACCTAGATTCAGTGTAAAAGGTGTATGAAGGTTGTTTAGACATACTCCAATGCAAATAGCCTCCGCTCAAGTAAAGTAGAGCTCTCCTATGTTCATTCTGAGTCATCTTGCCAAAATCACTTTGCATGAAACGAATGGGTGAATAACTTGTTGTATAGCCTAAATCTACACCTAGATTCAGTCTACAAGGTGTATGAAAGTTATTTAGACATACTCCAATACATACAGCCTCCACTCAAGTCAACCAGAGCTTTACTATGTTCATTCGGAGCCATCTTGCCAAATTCACTTTGCATGAAAAGAATGGCTGAATAACTTGTTGTATAGCCTAAATCCACACCAAGACTAACTCGACAAGGTGTATGAAGGTTGTTTAGACATACTCCAATACAAATTGCCTCCACTACCATAGCTCTCCTATGTACATTCGGAGCCATCTTGCCAAAATCAGTTTGCATAAAATGATTGGGTAAATAACATGTTGTATAGCCTAAATTCACACTTAGATTAAGTCTAAAAGTTGTTTTAAGTTTTTTAGACATACTCCAATACAAATAGCCTCCACTCAAGTAAAGCAGAGCTCTCCTATGTTCATTTAGAGCCATCTTGCCAAAATCACTTTGCATGAAACGAATGGGTGAATAAATTGTTGTATAGCATAAATCCACACCTACATTCAGTCTCCAAGGTGTATGAAGGTTGTTTAGAAATACTCCAATACAAATAGACTCCACTCAAGTCAACCATAGTTCTCTTATGTTCATTCGGAGCCATCTTGCCAAAATCACTTCGCATGAAATGAATGGGTGAATAACTTGTTGTATAGCCAAAATCCACACCAAGATTCAGTCTACAATATCTATGAAGGTTATTTAAAAACATACTCTAATACAAACAGCCTCCACACAACTCAACTAGAGTTCTCTTATGTTCATTCGGAGCCATCTTGTCAAAATCACTTTCCATGAAACGAACGGGTGAATAACTTGTTGTATAGCCTAAATCCACGCCTAGATTCAGTCTACAAGGTGTATTAATGTTTTTTAGACATACTCCAATACAAATAGCCTCCACTCAAGTCAACCAGTGCTCTCCTATGTTTATTCGGAGCCATCTTGCCAAAATCACTTTCCATGAAACGAATGGGTGAATAACTTGTTGTATAGCCTAAATCAACGCCTAGAATCAGTCTACAAGGTGTATGAAGGTTGTTTAGACATACTCCAATATAAATAGCCTCCACTCAACTCAACCAGAGCTATCATATGTTCATTCGGAGCCATCTTGCCAAAATCACTTCGCATGAAACGAATGTGTGAATAACTTGTTGTATAGCCTAAATCAACACCTAGATTCAGTCTACAGGGTTAATGAAGGTTATTTGGACATACTACAATACAAACAGCCTCCACACAAGTCAACCAGAGTTCACCTATGCTCATTCAGAGACATCTTTCCAAAATCACTTTGCATGAAACGAATATATGAATAATTTGTTGTATAGTCTAAATCCACGCCTAGATTCAGTCTAAAAGGTGTATGAAGGTTGTTTAGACATACTCCAATACAAATAGTCTCCACTCATGTCAACCACAGCTCTCTTATGTTCATTCGGAGCAATCTTGCCAAAATCACTTTCCATAAAACGAATGGGTTAACAACTTGTTGTAAAGCCTAAGTCCACACCTAGATTCAATCTACATGATGTACAAAAAGTGTTTAGACATACTCCAATACAAACAGCCAGCACACAAGTCAACTAGAGCTCTCCTATGTTCATTCGGAGCCATCTTGCCAAAATCTCCTTGCATGAACCGAATGGATGAATAACTTATTGTATATCCTAAATCCAAACCTAGATTCAGTGTACAAGGTGTATGGAGGTTGTTTAGACCATACTCCAATGCAAATAGCCCCCACTTAAGTAAAGCAGAGCTCCCCTATGTTCATTCTGAGCCATCTTGCCAAAATCACATTGCATGAAACTAATGGGTGAATAACTTTTTGTATAGCATAAATCCACACCTACATTCACTCTAAAAGGTGTATGAAGGTTGTTTAGACATACTCCAATACAAATAGCCTCCACTCAAGTCAACATAGCTCTCCTATGTTCATTCGTAGCCATCTTGCCAAAATCACTTCGCATGAAACGAATGGGTGAATAACTTGTTGTATAGCCTAAATCCACACTTAGATTCAGTCTACAATATCTATGAAGGTTATTTAAACATACTCCAATACAAACACCCTCCACACAAGTCAACCAGAGTTCTCCTATGTTCATTCGGAGCCATCTTGCCAAAAGCAATCTGCATTAAACGAATGGGTGAATAACTTGTTGTATAGCATAAATCCACGCCTAGATTAAGTCTACAAGGTGTATTAATGGGTTTTAGACATACTCCAATACAAATTGCCTCCACTCAAGTCAAGCATAGCTCTCCTATGTTCATTTGGAGCCGTCTTGGCAAAATCACTTTGCATGAAATGAATGGATGAATAACTTTTTTTATAGCTTAAATCCACACCTATATTAAGTCTAAAAGGTGAATGAAGGTTATTTAGACATACTTCCAATACAAATAGCCTCCACTCAAGTCAATCAGAGCTCTCCTATGTTCATTCGGAGCCATCTTGCCAAATTCACTTCGCATGAAACGAATGGGTTAATAACTTGTTGTATAGTCTAAATCCACACATACGTTCACTCTACAATATCTATGAAGGTTAGTTAGACATACTCCAATACAGACAGCCTCCACACAAGTCAAGCAGAGTTCTCCTATGTTCATTCAGAGCCATCTTGCCAAAATCACTTGGCATGAAACGAAAGGATGAATAACTTGTTGTATAGTCTAAATCCACGTCGAGATTCAGTATACAAGGTGTATTAATGTTGTTTAGACATACTCCAATATAAATACCCTCAACTTAAGTCAAGCATAGCTCTCCTATGTTCATTCAGAGCCATCTTGCCAAAATCATTTTGCATGAAACGAATAGGTGAATAACTTTTTGTATAGCCTAAATCCACACCTAGATTCAGTCTAAAAAGTGTATGAAGGTTGTTTAGGCATACTCCAATACAAATAGCCTCCTCTCAAGTCAACTAGAGCTCTCCTATGTTCATTCGAAGCCATCTTGCCAAAATCACTTTCCATGAAACGAATGGGTGAATAACTTGTTGTATAGCCTAAGTCCACACCTAGATTCAATCAACAAGGTGTACCAAAGTTGTTTAGACATATTCCAATACAAACAGCCAGCACACAAGTCAAACAGAGTTCACCTATGTTCATTCAAAGCCATCTTGCCAAAATCACTTTGCATGAAACGAATGGATGAATAACTTATTGTATAGTCTAAATTCACACCAAGATTCAGTCTAAAAGGTGTATGAAGGTTATTTAGACATACTCCAATACAAACAGCCTCCACTCAAGTCAACCAGAGCTCTCCTATGTTCCTTCGGATCATCTTGCCAAAATCACTTTGCATGAACCGAATGGGTGAATAACTTGTTCTATAGCCTAAATCAACACATAGATTCTGTCTACAAGGTGTATGAATGTTGTTTAGACATATTCCAATACAAACAGCCAGCACACAAGTCAACCAGAGCTCTCCTATGTTCATTCGGAGCAATCTTGCCAAAATCTCTTTGCATGAACCGAATGGGTGAATAACTTGTTGTATACACTAAATCCACACCTTGATTTAATCTAACAGGTGTATGAAGGTTATTTAGACATACTCCAATACAAATAGCCCCCACTCAAGTCAACCAGAGCTCTCCTATGTTCATTCGGAGCAACCTTGCCAAAATCACCTTGAATGAACCGAATGGGTGAATAACTTATTGTATAGCCTAAATCCACACCTATATTCAGTGTACGAGGTGTATGGAGGTTGTTTAGACATACTGCAATGCAAATAGCCTCCACTCAAGTAAAGCAGAGCTCCCTTATGTTCATTTGAGCCATCTTCCCAAAATCACTTTCATGAAACGAATAGGTGAATAACTTGTTGTATAGCCTAAATTCACACCTAGATTCACTCTAAAAGGTGTATGAAGGTTTTTTAGACATACTCCAATACAAATAGCCTCCATTCACGTCAACCAAAGCTCTACTATGTTCATTCGGAGTCATCTTGCCAAAATCACTTTGCATGAAAAGATTGGGTGAATAACTTGTTGTATAGCATAAGTCCACACTTAGATTCAATCTACAAGGTGTATGATGGTTTTTTAGACATACTCCAAAACAAACAGCCTGCACTCAAGTCAACCAGAGCTTTCCTATGCTCATTCGGAGCAATCTTGACAAAATCTCTTTGCATGAAACGAGTGGGTGAATAACTTGTTGTATAGCCTAAATCCACAACTATATTCAATCTACAAGGTGTACAAATTTTGTTTAGACATACTCCAATATAAATAGCCCCCACTCAAGTCAACCATAGCTCTCCTATGTTCATTCAGAGGCATCTTGCAAAAATCTCTTTGAATGAAACGAATGGATAATAACTTGTTGTATACCCAAATCCACGCCTAGATTCATTGTACAAGGTGTATGGAAGTTGTTTAGACATACTCCAATGCAAATAGCCTCCACTCAAGTAAAGCAGAGCTCCCCTATGTTCATTTGAAGCCATCTTCCCAAAATCACTTTCATAAAACGAATGGGTGAATAACTTGTTGTATAGCCAAAATCCACACCTAGATTCAGTCTACAAGGTGTATGAAGGTTGTTTAGACATACTCCAATACAAATAGCCTCCAGTCAAGTCAAGCATAGCTCTCCTATTTTCATTCGAAGCCATCTTGCAATAATCTCTTTGCAAGAAAAGAATAGGTGAATAACTTGTTGTATATCCTAAGTTCACACCTAGATTCAATCAACAAGGTGTACGAAAGTTGTTTAGACATACTCCAATACAAACAGCCTTCACACAAGTCAACCAGAGCTCTCCTATGTACATTTGGAGCCATCTTGCCAAATTCTCTTTGCATGAATCGAATGGGTGAATAACTTGTTGTATAGCCAAAATCCAGAACTAGATTCAGTCTACAAGGTGTATGAAGGTTGTTTAGACATACTCCAATACAAATAGCCTCCAGTCAAGTCAAGCATAGCTCTCCTATTTTCATTCGAAGCCATCTTGCAATAATCTCTTTGCAAGAAANAAATAGCCTCCAGTCAAGTCAAGCATAGCTCTCCTATTTTCATTCGAAGCCATCTTGCAATAATCTCTTTGCAAGAAAAGAATAGGTGAATAACTTGTTGTATATCCTAAGTTCACACCTAGATTCAATCAACAAGGTGTACGAAAGTTGTTTAGACATACTCCAATACAAACAGCCTTCACACAAGTCAACCAGAGCTCTCCTATGTACATTTGGAGCCATCTTGCCAAATTCTCTTTGCATGAATCGAATGGGTGAATAACTTGTTGTATAGCCAAAATCCAGAACTAGATTCAGTCTACAAGGTGTATGAAGGTTGTTTAGACATACTCCAATACAAATAGCCTCCAGTCAAGTCAAGCATAGCTCTCCTATTTTCATTCGAAGCCATCTTGCAATAATCTCTTTGCAAGAAATGAATTTGTGAATAACTTGTTGTATAGCCTAAGTTCACACCTAGATTCAATCAACAAGTTGTACGAAAGTTGTTTAGACATACTCCAATACAAACAGCCTGCACACAAGTCAACCAGAGCTCTTCTATGTTCAGTCGGAGCCATCTTGCCAAAATCACTTTGCATGAATCGAATGGGTGAATAACTGTTGTATACCCTAAATCCAAACCTAGATTCAATCTACCAGGTGTATGAAGGTTCTTTAGACATATTCCAATACAAATAGCCCATACTCAAGTCAACCAGAGCTCTCCTATGTTCATTCGGTGATATCTTGCCAAAATCTCCTTGCATGAACCGAATGGGTGAATAACTTATTGCTTAGCTTAAATCCACACCTAGATTCAGTGTACAAGGTGTATGGAGATTGTTTAGACATACTGCAATGCAAATAGCCTCCACTCAAGTAAAGCTGAGCTCCCTTGTATTCATTTGGAGCCATCTTCCCAAAATAACTTTCATGAAACAAATGGGTGAATAACTTGTTGTATAGACTAAATCCACACCTAGATTCAGTCTACAAGGTGTATAAAAGTTTTTTAGACATACTCCAATACAAATAGCCTCCATTCACATCAACCAGAGCTCTCCTATGTTCATTCGGAGTCATCTTGCCAAAATCACTTTGCCTGAAATGATTGGGTGAATAACTTGTTGTATAGCCTAAATCCACAACTAGATTCAATCTACAAGGTGTACAAATTTTGTTTCGACATACTCCAATATAAATAGCCCCCACTCAAGTCAACCATAGCTCTCCTATGTTCATTAAGTGGCATCTTGCAAAAATCTCTTTGAATGAAACGATTTGGAGGTGTGTGGAGGTTATTTAGACATACTCCAATGCAAATAGCCTCCACTCAAGTAAGCAGAGCTCCCCTATGTCCATTTGGAGCCATCTTCCCAAAATCACTTTCTTGAAACCAATGGGTGAATAACTTGTTGTATAGCCTAAATCCACACCTAGATTCAGTCTACAAGGTGTATGAAGGTTATTTAGACATACTCCAATACAAATAGCCTCCAGACAAGTCAAGCATAGCTCTCTTATTTTCATTCGAAGCCAGCTTGCAATAATCTCTTTGCAAGAAATGAATGGGTGAATAACTTGTTGTATAGCCTAAGTTCACACCTTGATTCAATCAACAAGGTGTACGAAAGTTGTTTAGACATACTCCAATACAAACAGCCTGCACACAAGTCAACCAGAGCTCTCCTATGCTCATTCGAAGCCATCTTGCCAAAATCACTTTGCATGAATCGAATCGGTGAATAACTTGTTGTATACCTTAAATCCACACCTAGATTCAATCTACCAGGTGTATGAAGGTTTTTTATACATACTGCAATACAAATAGCCTCCACTCAAGTCAATCAGAGCTCTCATATGTTCATTCGGAGCCATCTTGCCAAAATTTCCTTGCATGAACCGAATGGGTGAATAACTTATTGTATAGCCTAAATCCACAACTAGAATCAGTGTAAAAGATGTATGGAGGTTGTTTAGACATACTCCAATACAAATACCCTCCATTCAAGTAAACCAGAGCTCTACTATGTTCATTCGGAGCCATCTTGCCAAAATCACTTTGCATGAAACGAATGGGTGAATAACTTGATGTGTAGGCTAAGTCCAAACCTAGATTCAATCTACAAGGTGTACAAATTTTGTTTAGACATACTCCAATATAAATAGCCCCCACTCAAGTCAACCATAGCTCTCCTATGTTCATTCAGAGGCATCTTGCAAAAATCTCTTTGAATATTGTTTAGACATACTCCAATATAAACTGCCTGCACACAAGTCAACCAGAGCTCTCCTATGTTCAGTCGGAGCCATCTTGCCAAAATCTCTTTGCATGAACGGAATGGGTGAATAACTTATTGTATACCCTAAATCCACAACTAGATTCAATCTACCAGGTGTATGATGGTTGCTTAGACATACTCCAATACAAAGAATCTCCACTCAAGTCAACCAGAGCTCTCCTATGTTCATTCGGAGCTATCTTGCCAAAATCTCCTTTCATGAACCGAATGGGTGAATAACTTATTGTATAGCCTAAATTCACACCTAGATTCAGTCTACAAGCTGTATGGAGGTTTTTTAGACATACTCCAATGCAAATAGCTTCCACTCAAGTAAAGTAGAGCTCCCCTATGTTCATTTTGAGGCATCTTCCCAAAATCTCTTTCTTGAAACGAATGGGTGAATAACTTGTTGTATAGCCTAAATCCACACCTAGATTCAGTCTACAAGGTGTATGAAAGTTGTTTAGACATACTCCAATACAAATAGCCTCCATTCACGTCAACTAGAGTTCTCCTATGTTCATTCGGAGTCATCTTGCCATAATCACTTTGCATGAAACGATTGGGTGAATAACTTGTTTTATAGCCTAAGTCCACACCGAAATTCAATCTACAAGGTGTATGAAGGTTTTTTACACATACTCTAATACAAACAGCCTGCACTCAAGTCAACTAGAGCTTTCCTATGCTCATTTAGAGCAATCTTGACAAAATCTCTTTGCATGAAACGAGTAGACATACTCCAATACAAATAGCCTCTATTCATGTCAACTAGAGTTCTCCTATGTTCATTCGGATTCATCTTGCCATAATCACTTTGCATGAAACGATTGGGTGAATAACTTGTTATATAGCCTAAATCCACAACCAGATTCAATCTACAAGGTGTACAAATGTTGTTTAGACATACACCAATATAAATAGCCCCCACTCAAGTCAACTATACCTCTCCTATGTTCATTCAGAGGCATCTTGCAAAAATCTCTTTGAATGAAACGAATCGATAATAACTTGTTGTATACCCAAATCCACGCCTAGATTCAGGCTACAATGTGTATCAAGGTTGTTTAGAAATACTCCAATATAAACAGCCTGCACACAAGTCAACCAGAGCTCTCCTATGTAATTTGGAGCTATCTTTTCAAAATCTTTTTGTATGAACCGAATGGGTGAATAACTTGTTGTATACCCTAAATCCACACCTAGATTCAATATACCAGGTGTATGAAGGTTGTTTAGACATACACCAATACAATTAGCCTCCACTCAAGTCAAGCAGAGCTCTCCTATGTATGGGTGAATAACTTGTTGTATAGCCTAAATGCACGCCTAGTTTCAGTCTCACGGTATATTAAGGTTGTTTAGACATACTCCAACACAAACAGCCTGCAATCAAGTCAACCAGCGCCCTCCTATGTTTATTCGGAGCCATCTTGCCATAATCTATTTGCATGAAACAAATAGGTGAATAACTTGTTGTATAGCCTTACCTAGATTCAAAATAAAAGGTGTATGAAGGTTTTTTAGACATACTACAATACAAATAGCCTCTACTCAAGTCAACCAGAGTTCTCCTATGTTCATTCTGAGGCATCTTGCCCAAATCCCTTTGCTTGAAACGTATGGGTGAATAATTTGTTGTATAGACTAAATCTACACCTATATTCAGTCTACAAGGTGTAAGAAGGTTGTTTAGACATATTCCAATACCTACAGCTTCCACTCAAGTTAACCTGAGCTTTCCTATTTTCATTCGGAGCCATCTTGCCAAAATCACTTTGCATGAAACAAATGTGTGAATAACTTGTTGTATAGCCCAAATCCACACCTAGACTAAGTCTACAAGGTGTATGAAGGTTGTTTAGATATACTCCAATACAAATTGCCTTCAATACCATAGCTCTCCTATGTACATTCGGAGCCATCTTGTCAAAATCAATTTGTTTGAAGCGAATGCGGGAATAACTTGTTGTATAGCCTAAATCAACATCTAGATTGAGTCTACAGGGTTTATGAAGGTTATTTAGACATACTCCAATACAAACAGCCTCCACTCAAGTAAACCAGAGCTCTCCTATGTTCCTTTAGAGCATCTTGCCAAAGTCACTTTGCATGAACCGAATGGGTGAATAAGTTGTTGTATAGCCTAAATCAACACCTAGATTCAGTCTACAAGGTGTTTGAATGTTGTTTAGCCATACTCCAATACAAAAAGCCTCCACTCAAGTCAACCAGAGCTCTCCTATGTTCCTTCGGAGCATCTTTCCAAAATCACTTTGCATGAAACGAATGGGTGAATAACTTGTTGTATAGCCTAAATCCATGCCTTGATTCAGTCTACAAGGTGTATTAAGGTTGTTTAGATATACTTCAAAACAAATAGCCTCCACTCAAGTCAAGCATAGCTCTCCTATGTTTATACAGAGCCATCTTGCCAAAATCACTTTGCATGAAAGAAATGGGTGAAAAACGTTTTGTATAGCCTAAATCCACACCTAGATTCAGTCTAAGAGGTGTATGAAGGTTGTTTAGACATACACCTATACAAATAGCCTCGACTCAAGTCAACCAGAGCTTTCCGATGTTCATTCGAAGCCATCTTGCCAAAATCACTTTGCATGAACCGAATGGGTGAATAACTTGTTGTATAGCCTAAATCCACATCTATATTGAATCGACCAGGTGTATGAAGGTTGATTAGAGATACTAAAATACAAATAGCCTCCACTCAAGTCAACCAGAACTCTCCTATGTTCATTCGGAGCCATCTTGCCAAAATCACTTTGCATGAACCGAATGGGTGAATAACTTGTTGTATAGCCTAAATCAACACCTAGATTCAGTCTACAAGTTATATTAAGGTTGTTTAGACATACTCCAACACAAACAGCCTGCAATCAAGTCAACCAGAGCTCTCCTATGTTCATTCGGAGCCATCTTCCCAAAATCCACAAGTAGATTCAGCCTACAAGGTGTATGTAGGTTATTTAGACATACTCAAATACAAATAACCTCCATTAAAGTCAACCAGAGCTCTCCTATGTTTATTCGGAGCCATCGTGCCAAAATCATTTTGCATGAAACAAGTGGGTGAATAACTTTTTGTATAGCTTAAATCCACAACTAGATTTAATCGACAAGGTTTATGAAGTTTGCTTAGACATACTCTAATACAAACAGGCTGCACACAAGTCAACAAGTGCCCTCCTATGCTATTTCAGACCCATCTTGCCAAAATCTCTTTGCATGAATAGAGTGAAAGAATGACTTGTTGTATAGCCAAAATCCATACCTAGATGCAATCTACAAGGTGCATGAAGGTTGTTTAGACATACTCCAATGCAAACAGCCTCCAATCAAGTCAACCAGAGCTCTCCTATGTTCCATCTTCCCAAAATAACTTCGCCTGAAACGAATGGGTGCATAACTTGTTGTATAGCCTAAATCTACACCTAGATTCAGTCTACAGGATTTATGAAGGTTATTTAAACATACTCCAATACAAACAGCCTCCACTCAAATCAACCAGAGCTCTCCTATGTTGCTTCGGAGCATCTTGGCAAAATCACTTTGCATGAACCGAATGGGTGAATAACGTGTTGTATAGCCTAAATCAACACCTAGATTTAGTCTACAAGGTGTATGAATGTTTTTTAGACATACTCCAATACAAACAGCCTCCACTCAAGTCAACCAGAGCTCTCCTATGTTCCTTCGGAGCATCTTGCCAAAATCAATTTGCATGAAACAAATGGGTGAATAATTTTTTGTGTAGCCTAAATACACGCCTAGATTCATTCTACAAGGTTTATTAAGGTTGTTTAGACATACTCCAATACAAATAGCCTCCTGTCAAGTCAAGCAGAGCTCTCCTATGTTCATTCGAAGCCATATTGCCAAAATCACTTTGAAAGAAACAAATGGGTGAATAACTTGTTATATAGCCTAAATCCACACCTAGATTCTGTCTAAAAGGTGTATGAAGGTTGTTTAGACATACTCCAATAAAATTAGCCTCTATTCATGTCAACCAGAGATCTCCTATGTTCATTCGGAGCCATCTTGACAAAATCATTTTGCATGAAATGAATGGGTGAATAACTTGTTATATAGCTTAAGTCCAAACCTATATTCAATCTACAAGGTGTACGAAAGTTGTTTGGACATACTCTAATAGAAACAGCCTGCACACAAGTCAACCAGAGCTTCCCTATGTTCATTCGGAGCATTCTTGCAAAAATCTCTTTGCATGAACCGAATGGGTGAATAACTTGTTGAATAGCCTAAATCCACACCTATATTCAATCTAACAGGTGTATGAAGGTTTTATAGACATACTCCAATACAAATATCCTTCACTCAAGTCAACCAGAACTCTCCTATGTTCATTCGGAGCCATCTTGCCAAAATCACTTTTCACGAACCGAATTGGTGAATAACTTGTTGTATAGCCTAAATCAACACCTAGATTCAGTCTACAAGGTGTACAAATGTTGTTTAGACATACTCCAATACAAACAGCCTGCACACAAGTCAACCAGAGCCCTCTTATGTTCATTCGAAGCCATCTTGCCAAAATATCTTTGCATGAACCGAATGGGTGAATAACTTGTTATATAGCCTAAATTCACACCTAGATTCAGACTACAAGGTGTATGAAGGTTGTTTAGACATACTCCAATACACATAGCCTCAACTCAAGTCGACCAGAGCTCTCCTATGTTCATTCGGATCATTTTGAATGAAATGAATGGGTGAATAACTTGTTGTATAGCCTAAATCCACGCCTAGAGTACGTCTAAATGTTGTTTGAAGGTTGTTTAGACATACTCCAATACAAATAGCCTCCATTCACGTCAACTAGAGTTCTCCTATGTTCATTCGGAGTCATCTTGCCATAATCACTTTGCATGAAACGACTGGGTGAATAACTTGTTTTATAGCCTAAGTCCACACCGAGATTCAATCTACAAGGTGTATGAAGGGTTTTTACACATACTCTAATACAAACAGCCTGCACTCAAGTCAACTAGAGCTTTCCTATGCTCATTTAGAGCAATCTTGACCAAATCTCTTTGCATGAAACGAGTAGACATACTCCAATACAAATAGCCTCTATTCATATCATCTAGAGTTCTCCTATGTTCATTCGGATTCATCTTGCCATAATCAATTTGCATGAAACAATTGGGTGAATAACTTGTTATATACCCTAAATCCACAACCAGATTCAATCTACAAGGTGTACAAATGTTGTTTAGACGTACACCAATATAAATAGCCCCCACTCAAGTCAACTATAGCTCTCCTATGTTCATTCAGAGGCATCTTGCAAAAATCTCTTTGAATGAAACGAATCGATAATAACTTGTTGTATACCAAATCCACGCCTAGATTCAGGCTACAATGTGTATCAAGGTTGTTTAGACATACTCCAATATAAACAGCCTGCACACAAGTCAACCAGAGCTCTCCTATGTAATTTGGAGCTATCTTTTCAAAATCTCTTTGTATGAACCGAATGGGTGAATAACTTGTTGTATACCCTAAATCCACACCTAGATTCAATCTACCAGGTGTATGAAGGTTGTTTAGACATACTCCAATACAATTAGCCTCCACTCAAGTCAAGCAGAGCTCTCCTATGTATGGGTGAATAACTTGTTGTATAGCCTAAATGCACGCCTAGTTTCAGTCTCACGGTATATTAAGGTTGTTTAGACATACTCCAACACAAACAGCCTGCAATCAAGTCAACCAGCGCCCTCCTATGTTCATTCGGAGCCATCTTGCCAAAATCTATTTGCATGAAACAAATAGGTGAATAACTTGTTGTATAGCCTTACCTAGATTCAAAATAAAAGGTGTATGAAGGTTTTTTAGACATACTACAATACAAATAGCCTCTACTCAAGTCAACCAGAGTTCTCCTATGTTCATTCTGAGGCGTCTTGCCACAATCCCTTTGCTCGAAACGTATGGGTGAATAATTTGTTGTATAGCCTAAATCTACACCTATATTCAGTCTACAAGGTGTAAGAAGGTTGTTTAGACATATTCCAATACCTACAGCTTCCACTCAAGTCAACCTGAGCTTTTTTATTTTCATTCGGAGCCATCTTACCAAAATCACTTTGCATGAAACAAATGTGTGAATAACTTGTTGTATAGCCCAAATCCACACCTAGACTAAGTCTACAAGGTGTATGAAGGTTGTTTAAACATACTCCAATACAAATTGCCTCCAATACCATAGCTCTCCTACGTACATTCGGAGCCATCTTGTCAAAATTAATTTGTTTGAAGCAAATGCGGGAATAACTTGTTGTATAGCCTAAATCAACATCTAGATTCAGTCTACAGGGTTTATGAAGGTTATTTAGACATACTACAATACAAACAGCCTCCACTCAAGTAAACCAGAGCTCTCCTATGTTCCTTTGGAGCATCTTGCCAAAATCACTTTGCATGAAACGAATGGGTGAATAACTTGTTGTATTGCCTAAATCCATGCCTTGATTCAGTCTACAAGGTGTATTAAGGTTGTTTAGATATACTTCAATACAAATAGCCTCCACTCAAGTCAAGCATAGCTCTCCTATGTTTATACGGAGCCATCTTGCCAAAATCACTTTGCATGAAAGAAATGGGTGAAAAACGTTTTGTTTAGCCTAAATTCACACCTAGATTCAGTCTAAGAGGTGTATGAAGGTTGTTTAGACATACACCAATACAAATAGCCTCGACTCAAGTCAACCAGAGCTCTCCGATGTTCATTCGAAGCCATCTTGCCAAAATCACTTTCCATAAAACGAATGGGTGAATAACTTGTTGTATAGCCGAAGTCCACACCTAGATTCAATCAACAAGGTGTACGAAAGTTGTTTAGAAATACTCCAATACAAACAGCCTGCACACAAGTCAATCAGAGCTCTCTTATGTTCATTCGGAGCCATCATGCCAAAATCACTTCCATGAAACGAATGGGTGAATAACCTGTTGTATAGCTTAATTCCACACCTAGATTCAATGTACAAGGTGTACGAAAGTTGTTTAAACATACTCCAATACAAACAGCCTGCACACATGTCAAGCAGAGCTTTCCTATGTTCATTTGAAGCCATCTTGCCAAAATCTGTTTGCATGAACGGAATGGGTGAATAACTTGTTGTATAGCCTAAATCCACACCTATATTGAATCGACCAGGTGTATGAAGGTTGATTAGAGATACTAAAATACAAATAGTCTCCACTCAAGTCAACCAGAACTCTCCTATGTTCATTCGGAGCCATCTTGCCAAAATCACTTTGCATGAACCGAATGGGTGAATAACTTGTTGTATAGCCTAAATCAACACCTAGATTCAGTCTACAAGTTGTATTAAGGTTGTTTAGACAAACTCCAACACAATCAGCCTGCAATCAAGTCAACCAGAGCTCTCCTATGTTCATTCGGAGCCATCTTCCCAAAATCCACAAGTAGATTCAGCCTACAAGGTGTATGAAGGTTATTTAGACATACTCCAATACAAATAACCTCCACTAACGTCAACCAGAGCTCTCCTATGTTCATTCAGAGACATCTTGCCAGAATCACATTGCATGAAACGAGTGGGTGAATAACTTGTTGTATAGCTTAAATCCACAACTAGATTCAATCGACAAGGTTTATGAAGTTTGTTTAGACATACTCCAATGCAAACAACCTGCACACAAGTCAACCAGTGCCCTCCTATGCTATTTCAGAGCCATCTTGCCAAAATCTCTTTGCATGAAAAGAGTGGAAGAATGACTTGTTGTATAGCCTAAATCCAAATCTAGATGCAATCTACAAGGTGCATGAAGGTTGTTTAGAAATACTACAATACAAACAACCTCCACTCAAGTCAACCAGAGCTCTCCTATGTTCATTCGGAGCAATCTTTCCAAAATAACTTCTCCTAAAACGAATGGGTGAATAACTTGTTGTATAGCCTAAATCCACACCTAGATTCAGTCTACAAGGTGTATTAAAGTTGTTTAGACATATTCCAATACACACAGCCTACACTCAAGTCAACTAGAGTTCTCCTATGTTCATTCGGAGCCATCTTGCCAAAATCACTTTGCATGAAACGAATGGGTGAATAGCTTGTTGTATAGCCTAAATCGACACCAAGATTCAGTCTACAAGGTGTATGAAGGTTTTTTAGACATACTCCAATACAAATAGCCTCCGTTCAAGTCAACCAGAGCTCTCCTATGCTCATTCAGAGCCATCTTGCCGTATTCTCTTTGCATGAATTGGATGGGTGAATAACTTGTTGTATTGCCTAAATCCACACCTAGATTCAGTATAAAAGTTGTATGAAGTTTGTTTAGACATACTCCAATACAAATATCGGGCACTCAAGTCAACCAGCGCTCTCCTATGTTCATTCGGAGCCATCTTGCCAAAATCACTTTATATGAAACAGATGGGTGAATAACTTGTTGTATAGGCTAAATCCACACCTAGATTCAATCTACAAGGTGTATGAAGGTTGTTTATACATACTACAGTACAAATAGCCTCCATTCAAATCAACAAGAGCCCTCCTATGTTCATTTGGAGCCATCCTTCAAAAATCACTTTGCATGAAACGAATGGGTGAATAACTTGTTGTATAGCCTAAATCCACACCTAGATTAAGTCTACAAGGTGTATTAAGGTTGTTTAGACATACTCCAATACACACAGCCTACACTCAAGTCAACCAGAGCTCTCCTATGTTCAATCGGAGCCATCTTGCCAAAATCTTTTTGCATGAAATGAATGGGTGAATAACTTTTTGTATAGCCTAAATGATGAGGACCTCAACACCAATGAACCAGAGGCTCAACCAGTTACTGTACCAGTGCCAAGTATCAGGAGGAGTCCAAGAACCAGACAAGGACTTAGGAGCACCCGTGAAGAATTCAACCACAGCCTTGGAGGTCTCATCAAGTTATTGTAACATGAAGACCTCAAGAAGACTTTGCTCATGGTGGAAATCATCCAAGAAACGACAATAGAACAAGGGTCAGAGGAAGATGACTTGGGATACAAGAACTTCTGCAAGTTGGACAAGAGCAAGAAGTCACCAGTCACATTCTTGCCATTGCTTCAAGGAGAACACCTCGGAACTGCCTTCTTCATTATGCTCCAAGGTGAGTGTTTAAGTTCCGATTTTGACTGTGTTTTATGTTTCTTTTGCAGGGAGTTTTGAGTCTTTTAATTGTCTTAGGTCCCACTAATAAGTTAGAAAGGTCCGAGTGGTATCCCACTTAACCTTTGGGCTTATAAGCCTTCTTATTTTAAGTTGAGTCATTGAGTCCTTTTTGTTTTGTTTGAGTCATTGAGCTATAAAACTCGCTCAACTATGTAACTTTTTTAGACACAATATCAATAAAGACAACTTTTTAACCTAAAGTGCTAGCCGGCTGCTAGAAAACCTTTCTTCAAGATCAACTTGTGTGTGAATCCTTTTTGGTCTTAATAATCTTGACTTATCAAAGTTCTGACATAAACTTTGTGGCGTACCTCACTCCCCCTTCCTCACAAATCCACTTCCCCATCCCTTGCCTAACTCGCTTGTAGTGCTACCTCCAAGATTAGGTCCATCCATCCGCCAACACTTCATCTTTTGGATCCAGATCTGTAGTGTTACCACCTGCTGGATCTCCATCTCTATCCTTGCATCTTCACTCCTCCATTCCAGGGCCTTATCATCTGGTATTAGAGCTGAAAAGCTCCTAAAAACCGGTTGTCTCTAAGATTTTTTTCCTTCATTATTTTGCTTATTGTTTTTGTTTCAATTTAAACCTATTAAAAAAAAAAATCATTCGCATCTTATATTCATATCAGTAACAGTTTATTTTGTTTCAGGATCTTAGGTTTCATAAACTAAAATTAAAAAAAAAGAGGAACTAAACTTTGTTGTAGGTCTTCCGGAGCACACGGCCGCACGGACGACAGGACACCGACCGCGGGCGACACACGAGCGACCTACGGACGACCGCA
>KE157989.1:9079-20587 GCA_000411055.1 Leavenworthia alabamica
AGACCGTAGACATATCAAACCTTTACCTAATGCGTGATCAGTCTAGCCGAGATCAAACGGAAGTTTAGACGCTCGGATTCTGATTCATTAGTTTCCATAGCTGCGGAAGTAGTATGGAGAGTTTACTTTGTTTGAGTCTGATGTGGTTTAACAATGCACTTGAATAGTAGTTCGATTCTGTAAAACCTATATCCTAGTCCCTAGTTACCTAGTGTTTTCTTAGTCTGTCTTTAAAGCATTTGTTAATTCTGTATTTTGATTTGATGCAGAACACAATCATACCTTTTACTTTGTTTTAGCTTAGCTCTTAAACCTTGAAGTCATTGTGTATCTCTTGGTTCTCTGTGGATTCGATACCCTATATACTACTGTTAGTCTGTGCACTTGCAGTAATATTTAGGATTAAAACCTGAGCACATCAATATTTTTATTAATTTCATTTATTTAATTAGTATGAAAAATTTATTTAAAATCTTCTCTTTTAATCTATAAAGGTATATACATAGTAATAGTAATAATGTTATTCATTAATATCTTTTACATATAAATTTCTTCCAGAGGTAAATAAAATAATTAAAAAGAAAAAAAAACTAAATTTTTGATAGAAGCTAAGTTAACAAGAACCCATCATCTATATAAATTTAACCCTCCCATGATCTTTGTGTTTTTATTTAATAACAATATATAATGGTTATAGGTTTAGAGATTTTTCTTATTATATAAACATATGTATTCTATATTTTATAATCATTAGAGCAATATAATATTTTTTTAATCATTTATTTTTCATCACATTTTATACGTTTTAGTATTTGTTTTGTCTATATCATGAACTTTAGTTAGAAGAAAAATATTTTTTTAAGGGCAATTCTGTAAAATACCACTAAATTAGGTTTAATGTCCAAAAATACCATTAAAATTGATTTAAGACAAAATTACCATTTAATAATTCCATTGACTTAAAAATTAAATTATATTTTGGCAAAATTATATAAAATCTAAACAATAAATACTAAACCCAACCACTAAATACTCAACCCAAACAATAAAAAACTAAACCCAACCACTAAATACTAAACCCTAACATTAAATTAAAAATCTAATTTTAATAAAAAATAGTATTTATGTCTAATTAAAAAAAATAATGTAATTTTTCCAATAAAGTATAAATGATGGTATTAGAAGGATTTACTCTTTTTTTTATGCTGTCAAATAGTCTTACAGTATCAATCTTATCTAATTGTGTTAGACCGTTTATTTCCCTCTTTACTATCGCACTTCTTCATATTTCTACCTGAACTTATAAGTTCTTGATTTTTCATCCTGAACTTTTAAATTTCTGCACAATTATCCCTATACTTATTTTGCCTGCATAATTACACCTAATACTAATTGGCATTTAAAATTTCGACTCTGCGTTTTTAACAAACTGTGACTGGCCGTTAGGCGTTAACCAAACAAACACAATCTCTAATTTGGTTTGGGTCTCTTCATTTCTCGACAAGAATAGAAATACGAGAGAGAAAGAGTGATTGGGTTCGAGAGGGATGACGAGACTGAGAGCTTGATAACATACAAATTCTTAGATAGAGAGATAGACATTTCGTTAGATTATGGAGACTGCATTTCGTTAGAGATAATAGAAAGAGCCGGAATATTGGACTGCAAACCAGTCGACGTAAACTCCAAGTTATCAGTCAATGAAGGTGACAAAGTTAAAGATCCCACTCAGTACAGAAGCTTAGCTGGCGCCCGCCAATATCTAACTTTCACGCGGCCTGACAAAGCATATGCGGTGAAATAACCCGTCTTTTTTTTTAAAACAACCTAATGGTTCTAGTGATCCCTGTACGCCAGAGAACCGCAAATTAACAAATAATATAAAATAAATGTTTCTAATTCATCCAACATAATATCAAGAAATATTTAAAACAGAACATAAACGTAATATGTAAAATAACCAAACAACCAATATTCTAGACCGTCATCCTCCCGTCCAAGCCATGACTTCATGATCACACTTTTTCTTTACCTACATGACAAAAATGAGATATATCAGCATTTTGAAAACCAAACACTGAGTGGAGCAATCCTCCTGTACTAACATGGATTAATTACCGGAATAATGCAATATGAGAATATAAATCAATCCAACGGCCTACTCAAAAACATGTCATGACAATCATCCCATGGCTCATCGAAAAACATATTAACATATTCAAAATTCACAGAAAACTAATCCTACGGTCATGCACTCACCTGGATAATTTCTGAAAAATTCTCGCAGATTTTCTGGAACTTTGGAACTCCTAAAATAATTAAGACCAACTTGTTTTAATTATTTGTACTAATTATTACTAATTAAACAATTAAGCTTATGCAACATTAAAATAATATAATATTATTTTAGACCACACCATTTAAAATTGATCTAACCACTATCTTACTATTATTAACATATATCCCCAACTACAATGATTTTTAATGCCAACGTGATCCACCACCAAATAACCCATCCTAGTGCCACTTATCACTCACGCTAACAGATGGCTTAAGGAGACTTTAATTACGTGTGGCTAAAATTCTGGTTAAATTGATATAATACTATCTCTTTATTAATTTATGTCCTTCCCAACAACACGTGAACCTTTCACCATTGATGTAAAGCTACAAACCTTGAATCCCAAGTCAGATTCAAATATCCCTTTTTTTTTTCTCCAAGTCATAATTCAACACCTACGATAATCTTTTCTTCGATCACAAACTCAACTCCATATAATAGTTTAATAACACTAACGTATAATCCTAGTATGATTGGTCCAACGTCAACGATCACATTACTCAATGAAAATAACAAAAAAATGTAGATCGAAGTTTACCGGTGTTAATCTCACTCCTACAACGTTGCCTTTGTGATAAGTAATGAACATCATCACCCTCTAGATCATAACTCTTGATTGTGCTTCATGATCAAGTAAATGTGATTAAATCACTATCTCCTAAAAATCGAACACATCGGGGAAAACATAAGACAAGGAGAAGTAGAACCTTACCTTGATGAAGAAGATGACCACGTCTCTCCACGCACGATCGTTTATGATGATGCGGCACAACAAAAATCTAATTAGAGGAGAGGCAGTTAGGTCACAAGACCTTTATAAGGTGAAAGGCAGGGCAACTCTATGTTTTTTAATGGTCCTTAATTACTTTGTTTGGATCAAAAAACAACCCAATGATCCAAATAAAAAACAAAATATGGGTGTTACAATTCTCCCCCACTAAACCTGATTCGTCCTCGAATCACTAATCAAGCTCATAGAACATCAAATCATCATTACACTACGAAGATTGAGCCACTCTTAGATCACCACGATCTATGTTCAGTCACTAAATTCTAGACTAATATCTCTAATACTCTTTTCTCTCAACTCGTATGTATCTTGTTCTCTGGTCACTCCGTCGAACGATACTATTGGGAACACCACATTACCCTTGAGTTGCTAAGGATACCACATCCATAGAGCGAACATGATACCACATCCCGCTGAGACACGATGGCTCAGAGTACCCAGGATACCACATTTTGCTGAGACACTTCATCATCGAATTAACAGGATACCACATCCTGTTGAGACACCACATCTATAGTGAAACCAGGATACCACATCCTACTGAACATCAGAGGAGTCACTCATCTCCTACAAGTGTAGAAAAACCACTATCCATAGCATGAGCTTATTAAAAATGTGTTACCACAACACCCCGAGAACCACTCTCGCCATTACCCTCCATGCAGCTATCACAACTGCACCATTCAACCTCCTATTACAGAAATCTGAACAAGGACTATTCCACCGCTAAATATCCAACAAATTACTAACCAAGTTTAATTCTTTTAAACTTTTAAAGGTTTGCTAATAATTAAAAACTCATCTTTATTAAAAGCAAAAATAACCATAATGTATTATTCTATAAACGTCAATGAAAAATACATAAAATAACATATCTCACATAGACAAAACACATGAGAAAACCTAGAACCACTAGTGAAAGTTGTCAAGCCACTGCTTGCTTCTCAAACCACTTTTTGAAGTTTGCTTTCATCCTAGCCTCTGGTTCGCAAGTCTCCTCATTTACACCATCACAGTCCCACAAGACTTTCATCATCGGAGTCTTCTTCCGAAGATCTTCCTTGATTCTCTTCTTAAGAACCTTCAGAGGTCTCGCCTCTACTGCCAGATTAGGCTGCAGATCTGCTGGAATCTTAGCCACAACCTCATCATCCTTATGCAAGCACTTCTTAAGCATCAACACATGAAATACTTTGTGAAATGCATGCATAACCTCGGGTAACTCCAACTGATAAGCCACCGGTCCAACCCGCTCAACAATCTTGAATGGCCCCATGTACCTCGGACTTAACTTAGTCTCAGAAATGGACCTATTCGGACCCTGCAACATAGCCATCTTATTATACACACTGTCTCCAACCTCGAACTCGAGCTCTTTCCTACGCTTATCAGCATAACTCTTTTGCGCATCCTGCGCCTCCTTCATGTTCAGCTTCAGAACACGGATCTTTTCCGTAGTTTCCTGAACAAAATCTGCACCATATATGCTCCTCTCCCCCACCTGAGTCCAACATAACGGTGTTCTACACGGTCTACCAGATAAGGCCTCGTAAGGTGCCATACCAATGCTTGCCTAGTAGCTGTTATTATACGTGAAATCCACCAAGCCCAAGTAGTCATGCCACTGACCACCCCAGTCAAGCACACATATCCTCAATAAATCTTCTAAAGTCTGGATAGTCCTCTCTGAAACAACCCATCTCGGTTTTTTTTAAACAACCTAACGGTTCTAGTTATCCCCGTACCCCAGAAAACCGCAAATTAACAAATAATATAAAATAAATAATTCTAATTCATCCAACATAATATCAAGAAATATTTAAAACGGGACATAAAAGTAATATTTAAAATAACCGAACAACCAATACTCTAGACCGTCATCCTCTCGTCCTAGCCATGACTTCACGATCACACTTTTTCTTTACCTACATCACAAAAATGAGATGCATCAGCATTTGGAAAACCAAACACTGAGTGGAGCAATCCTCCCATACTAACATGGATTAATTACCGGAATAATGCAATATGATAATATATAAATCAATCCAACGGTCTACTCAAAAACATGTCATGACTATCATCCCATTGCTCATCGAAAAGCATATTAACATATTCAAAATTCACAGAAAACTAATCCTACGGTCATGCACTCACTGGATTATTTCTGAAAACTTCTCGCAGATTTTCTGGAACTTCTGGAACTCCTAAAATAATTAAAACCAACTTGTTTTAATTATTTGTACTAATTATTACTAATTAATCAATTAAGCTTATACAACATTAAAATAATATAATATTATTTTAGTCCACACCATTTAAAATTGATCTAACCACTATCTTACTATTATTAACATATATCCCCAACTACGATGATTTTTGATGCCAACGTGATCCACCACCAAATAACCCATCCTAGTGCCACTTATCACTCACACTAACAGATGGCTTAAGGAGACTTTAATTATGTGTGGCTAAAATTCTGGTTAAATTGATATAATACTATCTCTTTATTAATTTATGTCCTTCCCAACAACATGTGAACCTTTCACCATTGATGTAAAGCTACAAACCTTGAATCCTAAGTCAGATACTAATATCCCCTTTTTTTCTCCAACTCATTAGTCCACACCTACGATAATCTTTTTCTTCAACCACAAACTCATCTCCATATAATAGTTTAATAACACTAACGTATAATCCTAGTATGATTGGTCCAACGTCAACGATCACATTACTCAACGAAAACAACAAAAACATGTAGATCATAGTTTACCGGTGTTAATCTCACTCCTACAACGTTGCCTCTGCTATAAGTAATGAAGATCACCCTCTATATCATAACTCTTGATTGTGCTTCATGATCAAGTAAATGTGATTAAATCACCATCTCCTTCAATCGAACACATCGGGGAAAATATAAGAAAAGGAGAAGTAGAACCTTACCTTGATGAAGAAGATGACCACGTCTCTCCACTCAAGATCGTTTATGATGATGCGTCACAACAAAAATCTAATTAGAGGAGTGGCAGTTAGGTCACAAGACCTTTATAAGGTGAAAGGCAGGGCAACTCCATGTTTTTTAATGGGCCTAAATCACTTTGTTTGGATCCAAAAACAACCCAATGATCCAAATAAAAAACAAAACTTGGGAGTTACATGCGGTACAGCAAATATGCTTGTTTATGCATGATCCACGAAAACCTCATCTCAATGCAGTTCAAAGAATTATTCGGTATGTCCAAGGCATGACATTCAGATTTTCAAGTCTAAGATTGATACGTTAAAAGCGTTCTCCAATGCTGATTGGGCCAGTTGCCCAACTGTCTCATGTTCCAGTTCTGAAGCAGAATACAGAGGTGTAGCTAACACAGTTGCTGAAACTTGTTGGCTAAGAAATTTACTACTTGAACTTCATTGTCCCATCACACATGCAGCACTAATCTTCTGCGACTATGTAAGTGCTGTATACATATCAACAAATCCAGTGAAGCATCAGAGAACAAAGCATGTAGAAATTGATCTACATTTCGTGTGGGAGAAGGTAGCACTGGGTCAAGTAAAAGTCATCCATGTCCCCTCAGCTCTTCAATATGCATACATATTTACATGGATTTCTGATAAAGTTTAACAGTTCTTCCATCCGCGGCTTCGACTGAGGGAGGATGAAAGAGTATATCCCCAATATTCTTGGATTAGTTATACTTAACTACATTCTACATTTACTGATATTATAGGAATATCTATAACTATCAAGTCTATATGTTGAGCCATGTACAATGTATTTCATAATTTTCATTTAAGGAAATATACAGAGACTTTCAGAGAGAGGTCCCCAGATAACAGAGGACTTGAAATATGTCAACTGTAGGTTTTTTTGTTCGATGAATTGACTTTCAGATGAAAAGCTTATTTCGATCCAAAATTCAGTTTTTTGGGATGTTTTGTTTGAAACTTGTTTTAATCATGATGACAAAAGTAATTGTGGTTTAAGATGATGGGAAATTTAGGTAGATGTGTTTGTGAATCATTTGTGGTTTGTGGGAAATTTGTCATTTTAAGAATTTATCTTTAAACCTTAGTAAACTAGCCCAATCAACTGGAATCATAAAGTAGTTTTAAACAGCACAGTAAACCAAAGAAAGGACCAAAAATGTAGCCATGCAACTAAAACTTTCAAAATATGTGTTATCAAGCTCTCAATCTATTTACTCTCTCTCTCTCTCTCTCTNCTCTCTCTCTCTCTCTCCCCCCCTATTCCTGTTCTTGCCTAGAAATGAAGAAACCCTAACTCCCAAATCGATTTGGTAAATAATATAATTTTAGTTGATTCAGTTTGATGTTAAATTTTAATATGGTTTAGTTTTGGTTAGCCAATCACAGTTTTTATTAAACGCCAATTAGTATTAGGTGCAATTATGAGATTAATTGTTTAGAAATTCAATAGTTTGGAGAGGACTATCAAGAATTTATAAGTTTGGGTAGAAATACATAGAACCGTAATAATACGTGGAGAAATAAACTAACTACTCTATCTAATTTCATCGAAAATCACATCACATCACATCAAATTCAATACTACATGTAGCCTTATATTACTAATTTCATCTAATTTCATTGAAAATCAAATCACATCAAATTCAATGCAACGTCTAAATAGCTTTATATTATCAATTTTATTTCTAATATCATAGAAAATCAAATCACATAATGAAACATCTTAATCCGGTTCTCTATACTTAAAACCGCTAGTTTTAAAAAAGATTCTTAATTAATTTATACTCTCATACTTGTTGATGCTAAAACCAAATTTTTATTTTTTAACTCAAATAATTTAACTAAATTATAAATTAAATTATGTACAATTTTTAAATACTCAAAATATAATTATTAATCCTAATAATTATAACTCAAATCAATATTCTCAAAATAACTCAATAACTCAATTTATTCTCGATATAACTTAAACTCATCTAAATTCTCAAACAAAATACAACAACTCAAATACTCAAAATGGACACTGGTATGTCATCTCTCGTAGCTGAAATCCCATGAATTTTACAATCATTTATTCTCTTTATCTGCGCACACGATGATACGCAATCAGTATTTGATAAATAGTGAGTGATTATTAATCCTCTCGTCTACTAGGTATTTTTGTAGACAAAGATTAATTAATTACTCAATTAAATTAACTGTTTTTTCATTTTTTTTCAATCTCATTACTCAATTTCTCAATCCTCAAGTCATTTTGATAACCAATTTTTACTCGTTACGCTTGATTATCGCTTTTTTACTCAAATACAGGTTTTAACTCGTTATGCAAAGTTTATATCTAGTAAGACAATTTTTGACTTGTCACGTCCACTGATTAGAACACAATCTCAATTTACTTAATTTATTGTTAAATACTCAATTTCTTGTTTTTCTCAGTTTTCCTCATTTTTACTAAATTTTAAACATATTCCGGTTTAACTCAATTCTCAAACAACACAGAAAGACTCAGACACAACCACGCAAAACGATCTGGTTAATTTCTAATCAATTAATCAACAAAAACTTGTCAAACCACAGTTATGCATGCATCTTAATCTCGAAGATGTGTGAAATAGCCAAAATGTCTATGGTCTAGAAAATTATTAAAATGCCCCAAAAATCATTTTTTGCACACTTAGTATATTTTACTCAAAAATAAACTCGAATGAATCCCATAAACTCTTCTGTGATCTCAAAAACTAATTTCATAAAAATCTAGAAATTTCTAGAAAATGACTCACAAAATAAATAACTTGGTGAACAAGTCACCCAAATTACTTGGATGACAAGTCACCAGAAAAAGTACCATGCATGTACGCACATACCTTAACTTACGGATGGATGATGTTACGAAAGATGGTGCTCGACAATACTGTAATACCCCGACCGCCGCCGTCCGTGAGCACACCAATGTCCCCTCTAGGCCCATGGACGACCCCATGTCCTCTCTAGGCCCATTGGGCCTCCACGTCCTTTCTAGGCCCATTGGGCCTCACCCTCGTACGACGGTCGGTGCATTATTTTTCTGAGGCTCAAGAACTTTTTTACTGTCCCTACAAATCACCACATGATCTTTCCCTGTGCGTTGGCCTCACTTACACAGTACCGACAATCACTTCCTGGTAGGTCACCCATCCTAGTACTACTNATTATTTTTCTGAGGCTCAAGAACTTGTTTACTGTCCCTACAAATAACCACATGACCTTTCCCTGTGCGTTGGCCTCACTTACACAGTACCGACAATCACTTCCCGGTAGGTCACCCATCCTAGTACTACTCCAGCCCAAGCACGCTTAACTGCAGAGTTCTGAAGGAGTGGTTGACCGAAAAGATAAGTGCACTTTGGTGACATAGGTAGCCAAATCAAATGTCTTAAGCCTCTTCTCATGCACCACCATACCAGATCATGGGATGTTACAAATACGAACGATGGTAAGGGTGTGTACGACTTGCCAACACAACACAGATTAGTACATATGGACAAGGCATGCAGACGTACAAACAGACATAAAAGGCTTACCGTGTGTTGTAAGCAGTCATCCTGCTGCTCGTCTCGCGTACGGTCGGTGATCGGCAATCACTCGTCCACTGTCCGATGCTCTGTACCCACAACATCATCAGATCAGACATCAATTCAACTATAAAAACTACCACTTCAAAAACGACTCTAAATCATGTGATATTCAATGAATATTACCTAGATGTCGACGGAAATGCTAGGATATACCACGATATCCCATGAGAGACCTCCACAGATCGATCGGTGATCGACTACTCTCGGTTCTACAATAAACCATCAACCATCATCGATCAGTTCATCATTACACTCGACTAACGAATCAAACAAGTTATTTGGTGGATCCTTACCTAAATTCCAAGAAGAATGAATGATTATGTTTGTGTGATGGTCAATGAAATCCACAATCTCTCTTCATCACCCAGCGACACTGTTGACAACATGAAACATTCCAACCCGGTTCTCTAAACTCAAAACCGTTATTTTTTTTTTTTAATTTCTCAATTAGTCAATAATCTCATACTTATTGATTCTCAAACCGGACTTATTCCTTGAACTCAATTAATTTAATTAACTCTAAATTAAATTATACTCAATTCTCAATAAACTCAAAATATAAGTATTAACTCCAATAATTATAATTCAATTTAGTATTCTCAAAATAATCAATATAACTCAAATATCTCCAATTGTTCTCAATAATACTTAAACTCATCAAAGTTCTAAAACAAACTCAAAACGAACACTGGTCTGCCATCTCTTGCAGCTGCAATCCCACGAGCTCGAACTCATTTTTCTTCTTATCTGCGCACACGAAGAGGCGCAATCAGTATTTGATAAATAATGAGTGGACAATTCTCCTGTCTACTTGGTTATTGTAGACAAGATTTAATCAATTACTTAATTAGATTAACCATTATGTTTTCTCAAATTTCTCAATTATCAATTTCTCAATCTCAATTTTTAATTCTCGTGATAACTGGTTTTTACTCGTTACGTCTGACTATCACTTTTTCTCAACTCTCAAAACAGGTGATAATCGGTTTTTACTCGTTATGCCTGATTATCATATTTTTCTCAATTCTCAAATCATGTGATGAACAGTTTTTTCTCATTACGTCCGAACATCACATTTTACTCAAATACCACTTTTTACTCGTTACACCAAGTTTTCATGGTTTTTAACTTGTTGCACCCGCTGAATAGAACTTAATCACATATTACTCAAATGATGTTTATTTACTTAGAATTATGTTTTAACTCATTTACTCAAATTTCTCAACTTAAACCGATTCCGGTTTAACTAAATTTTCAAACAATCACAAAAAACCTCAAACTCAAAACACAAAACATCCTAATTAATTCTAATCAAGCAATTAACTAAACTCGTGAAACCATGGTCATGCACGCACCTTTGCCTACTCCAAAAATAGCCAAAAAGGTTATAGAACTCCATAATATCTTCATAAAATATTAATGTCTGAATCAATCTGTAAATCCTACCTAAACTAAAACGATCTGTAAATTTACAGAAATTATCATCATCAAAGATGAAATCACGAAACAAAATCTAACCGTTCAATTCATAATATTACCGTTGAAATCAATTCCTATATGCCTCGAAGCTGCACACAAAATATTTTGAGGATCTGATCATAGATGAACTCACAATCATACTTTGAATCTGTAACATCCGTGCACGAGTATGACGTCGGAGAACTTCGGAAATGTGTTCCGGGGAACTCCGAGAAGTGCTCGAGATGTGTTACAAGGTGTGGTGACTGGTTTTGGAAGTCACCCGGTCGGGTGACATGTTTGGACCGACC